>ML812122.1:20073-49546 GCA_009831015.1 Picea engelmannii
AATACCTTCCATACCTTGTGCACCAAGCTAGGTATCAAAGACTCTGAGCAACATTTGGTTCTGAAATACCGTGGGGCTCTACACAGATACATCCAAACTAAAATGAATTTTCTGGACATCTCATCACTCGGTGCTGCCAATCGATATGCTGTTAAAATCGAGCAGAAATTTAAGCACCAGAACAAACAAGAGTTTGGGTTTGCAAATCCGCAACATCCAAAGTATGACAAAGACAACCCTAACAAACAGTCTCCCAAAAACCAATCCAAGACACAGGAAAGGAAGGGTCACAGGAAGACAAATAAGGACACCGAAAAATGGTGCGATTTCCACAAAATCCCCTGGCACAACACCGATGAATGTCACTCAAAATAGTCATTGGTGGACGAGATCAAAGACAAGGAGCTGAACCCTGATTCAGAAAATACCAGTAAAGGATAGATCATCGATGCAGACCCCACTACTATTGTCGCGACCGCAACAATTCAACCAGAAGAACCAACAGATCCTGAAGAGGGGGAGAACCTTTTTCATTCAAAGATGAGGGTGAAGGGGACCCCAATGAATTTTATTGTTGATAGAGAAAGACAAAAGAACCTCATCTCAGCAGAGGTTGTCAAATAGTTGGGATTGTTGACAACACCACACCCACAACCATACAACATTGGGTGGCTTCACCAAGGACGATATCTTTGTGTCAGCCAGCAGTGTCGATTTTCATATGGAATCCAACCCTTCAAGGATTAGGTATTATGTGATGTTGCCCGACTGGATGTCTATGATATTTATGAGTCTCGACCTCGTAGTGTTATTGTCACTTTGGGGGGTCATCTCTATAGAATACCAGAGGTAGTTCCCACTATTGTTCCACCAAAAAAGTGTCGCAAAGTAGTATCTCATGCTAAAAAATTTAGCTTCTTCACAATCTGTTCAAAAGGAGAACAAAAGGACACTGAAACCACTACAACCTCACCCCAAGCACCTTCTATCCTATAGAAGCAGGTCGACAAGGATGAAAAAAAATGAAAAGATTCCTTATGCACAATATCCTCTCATGAAGCCTGACTTGTTGAACAACCTCAACCTCAATGGTTTCATGATATACTTCCACAAACTGAGCAGTGCGACGTCTCCAGCAAGACAAGCAACTCACCAAGATGCAGATTCAACAAACGCTTTTCCTTCTCCCCCAGGAACTCAATGAAATGGATAAAATTACTTCCTAAGGAGGGAGGATTGATCCAGGTGGATATCGGTGGCCACACACCTTTTCCAACTAGCTCAAAACAACTTTCTAGCAATTTTGACAATTTACTATTTTTAGCAAGTTTTAACTTTTGGGGTCATTTTGAGGGCCTAAATGAAGGTTTTTCGAGATAGAGGTTCTCAATGATAGCTAAAAGAATAATTGAGCCCCCAAAATGAATCTCCTCGATGATACCTTTCCAACGAGCTATCATACATCTAAAACGAAGATCGTATGCAAAAGTTACGACCCTGGGAAGTTGATGTACTAAATTACCCAAACCGGGCCCACGTGAATTTTGGCGCTTCATCTCCTAGGGTTATGTTTTTGGATGTCTAGGACTTTTGGCATTCCCTTTTATTGTAAAAGGGCCTTCAGAGCCTCATTGTAACCATCTTATTGTGAATGCGAGTAGCCGTCACATCTCTTCTCAGAGATAAGCTGCCACCATTCGAGTGAGTCTTTCACTCTGTATTTTACAGTCTCTGTACATTTCTTTCATTAATAGAAATCGTGTATTACTATATATCTGTGTTTATGGTTGCATATCTGATACATTTCTGCTATATTATTGAATATCTGCGATATCTCTATGCGTTTCTTTATAATATCTCCGCTCTCATTTTGTGCCAAAAATAATCCAGATCATCTACCTCCCCATTTCCCAACACCACAAAAGTACTAGAAGATGACACACACACCATTTTGTGAACTTTACAAATTTATGGGGCATGATGTGACCACATTTTAGTTGTTCTAGTTGATGAAGGAGCATATTGCAGATGATTATTAAGTCAAAGAGGAGACTAAGAGTGGAGCTCATGGAGGATTTGACTATCGAGGATTCAATACAAGAGACTTTGAGGGAGGCCGGAGAGGAGGATATGGAAGAGGAAGAGGTAGAGGGTACAGTGGGGGGGTGATACAAATATCACACTTATTTCAATTATGGAACGAGAGGACACTTGACACATTTTATACCAAGTTGTGCACATTATGTGGATATTAACATAACATAGAGAATGTCCCCAAGGATTGCCTAAAGTTACTGGAAAAATGGGAAGAGAAAAATGGGCAATGTAAAAATGTGACTGGTAAGCCACATAAAGAACACAAGTTGAAAGAATAAGCTAATGTAGATGCAATAATCCTAGGTGGTATCTACACAGGGACTGACCTACAAAAAGGAGAGTGCTTAGGATAATAGTTAGAAGGAAATATCAATAAAGTAGAACAAACACTTTCTAAGTTTCACACTGTGCAAAAAAATCAATTCCTACATGATATGCAGAAGGAAATGGGTGAGATACCATCATGCAAGGAATTGTGACACACGATTCTTGAAGATGCATGATGTGATAATTACCAAGAGACTAACTCTGAGGACTAGGTAAGTGAATTCTTGTGTTGTTGTATAAAGTTATTGGGTGATCCCATCATTTCCAATAAATTTACCCATGTGATGATGAGATGCACGAGGAAAGGGGAGAATTAAAATGTTATTTCTTTGTTGCCAACAAAGAGGTACATGTGCCATGTAATCAAGAGGAAACACATGGGAAGGAAATTCAAAATGACAACTAAATTATGAAAATATGAGATGGAAGGGATCATATCCGACTTTGGGTTTGATGTGAACATTATATATATGGATGATTCATAACCCTACCTAGCTCTTATTAGAATTGAATGGGCATTTGATAACAATGACATACTAAATTTGAATAAAAAATATGTGTCCTTTGAGATGGACACTTTTCACATCATTTCTATGTTGGATTTTTCCAAGGGTGACAAATATGAACTATTCAATGAATATGCACAAATAAAAAACATTGAGAATATATACAACATCATGGGGAACAAGTAGGATTGTGTAAATCCAAAAAATGATGGAGATTGAGTTGGAGGAGGATTTTATCATATGACATAGATTTATAAGATGTGATGTCATGATGGAAGAATACGATCTATGAAATGTTGACCAAGAGATGCACAAGAATCACTACAACAATTGATTGTGTTGGAATAGAGTTGCATGACATACCTAGGTTTGATGGGATAGGCCTTGTAGATGCATTTATAGTGCAAATGGAATATGGTGTTCCTGAAGCATAGAGGATTTAGGATATGGATGTTGTCGTCAAGGGAACACCAACGTGCTAGTGGGTGACACAATATGCAGATTTATAGCATTGGGTGTAGTTGGTAGAAGTCATCAAATGGAGGTTTCAACCCTCGACTGAATTTGAACTAATAAGTAAGTACACCAGTAACAAATACCCATATGAAAACATTTTTTTCTATGAGCAGTGTTGGATGATGAAGAATATTCGTAGAGTGCAGTGAGTCCACAACTTTGTCTACACTATGGATATGGTGCCTAAGAGTTGGTACATACAGGAAGAGACAAGTAAGAAAATTAGAGTCTGGAAGCAAATGAACCACCAGTTATGTGTGATGTTCAAGCTTACATTAGAAGTTCCTCATAGAGGGAGATTTTGGGAATAATAAATAAATTTATCTTCCATTGAAAACCTAGTAACATCATGTAGAAATGTTTCTTTGCATACCATAAGCTGATGATAAAGTTAAAGAAACTGATATATTGTTGGAAGGTGGATAGTGATTACACATAAGAAGAGGATCCTCGAAAATTATAGATTAACGAAATCTATGGAAAGCACATAGTTTAGGGGAAACATTCCATTAGTACTATGCCATATTACACTAATACACTAAGGAAGAAAAACCACAATATAGGCATGGAAGGGGTACCTAAGATGGTGATAATTGGGGATTATTGGGATAAAGAAACATTGATGTAAGTGGTAGACTTATTGAAATAATATGAAGACATATTTCCAAGGTGTTTTTTTTCTTATGAAGGGGATTGTAAGATCCATTGAGGAGATGAAGATTTAGTTGAAGGAAGATTTTAATCCAGTCAATAATATAAAATATCGACTGAATTTGAAGTAGAAATAAGAAGTGCACAAAGAATTGGATCACATGCTAGAAGCAAGGATAATTGTTCCAGTGGAATAATTTGAATGGATAAAACCAATGGCAGTGCAACTCAAGAAGATAGGTTATAAACATATTTTTACAGAGCCTAAATGAAGCTTATGTACATGATCCATTTCCTACACCATTTATGAAAAAGGTGTTGGACAACATGGGTGGGAGTGAATCTTATTCATGCACAGATGGATTTTTAGGTTACTAGTAGGTGTGGATCCGGGAAGAACATAGAGCCAATAAAATATTTTTGATAGGGTGGGGCTTATTTACAAACACTATGATGCCATTTTTTCTTAAGAATGAATCTATGTTGTTCTCTGATATTTTTTCCATAGATTTTACATATTTCATGCATAAATTTGTAGAACTATACTTATATCATTTGATGGTGTTCATATTGCTCAAAGAGAATATATAAGTATTAGGGTTGATGGTAGATAGATGCATGCAGTTACAAATATATTTGAACGTAAAAAATTTCTTCCTCTATACATTGTTTGAGACCCTATTGGGACATGTCATCTTCAAGCAAGGCCTAATAGTTGATCAACAAAATATTGTAGTGATTGTAGACATGTTAGCCACAACCTTCATAAGAGAGATACACAGAAGCTTGGGACACATAAGATATTATTAGAGAATCTACTATGAATGGATACCAAGTATGTTTGGACACAAGAATGTCAGGAGGCATTAGACATACTAAAGGAGATATCAATGATCGTGCCTATCTTGATATTCCCATATTGGACAAATATATTTCACATACATGTTGATGCATCTTCCATTTCACTTGGCGTAGTTCTTGTGAAACCAATAGAGGATAATATTGATAATTCAGTATAATTTTCTTATAGAAAGTTGTTTGATTGAAAAAAGAATTATATTACCATGGAGCATAAAGGAATTTTGTTGGTATATACCTTGCATAAATTCAAACACTACTTACTTGGCACTCCCTTCAAGTTTCTCACCGATCATTCAATTCTCAAACACTTGGTGAAAAATGTAGTCTTGGGGGGATGATATACCAATGGTCATTACTCTTCCAACAGTTCAAGTTTGAAGTAGTGTTCAGAATCACCAAGAATAATGTGGGGCTCAATCATGTCTTAAGGATAGATTCAAGATAAATTAGAGGTAGTCTAGATGATAAATTTTCCAATGCACAACTTTTTAAGGTTGAGGTAGTGCTAGATAAAATAGTAGATATTATGATATTCCTCACAATAAGAAAGGCACCTGATGAGCATACCCAAGAACAAGTTCGAAAATTGGTAACTTGGAGTGATAATTACCAATTGATTGTAGGGAAATTGTAAAAAATAAATGACGATGGGAACCTGCGCAGATGTGTGTTCGATCATGAGCACAAAATGGTTCTCTATAATCCACATGAAGGAATTTTTGGTGGACATAACATAGGGAAGGAAACTAAACATAAACCATTGCACACATGATTATGGTGGACATCACTATTTGGAGGATCAAAGGATTGTAAGTGTTGTAATGTTTTTCAATAGATTGGGAAGCCATCAAGGTGAGTTGAATTTCCCCTCTTTCACATCACTATGCTAGATCCATTTGAGAACTGGGAAATTGAATTTATAGGGACAATCAATCCCTCTATATGAAAAACCATTGCATAGTATATTATCACTGTGACAAAATACTTGACCCATTGGGTAGAGGTTGTGCTAGTAAAGAATTTTACTCTAGAAACAACTACATGATTTATTCTGTAGAACATTATAACCATGTTTGGATTCCTAGAAATACTAATCAGAAATTATGGCATGCACTTATTGAATGATACCATTTTTGAACCACCATACACTAACTCAAGTGTTCATGGTCCATCATCGAAATGAGCACCATATCGTCCACATGCCAATTGCATTGTTGAAGCATTCAACAAGATATTGGATCATCCACTAACCAAGGTATACCATGTACAATGCAATGATTTGGATCAAGTGAATATAGTAGTTTTTTGGGTGTACTAAACTACCTAAAAGGGATTGAATAAACACATTCCATTCAGGTTAGTCTCTGGAAATTAAGTAGTGATGTCATTAGAATTTATTATACCAAGTCTCAAAATTGCAGTTGTAACATATATGTCAAATGATCACTCACTACAGATATGGTTGGATGAATTATTAGAATTAGAATACGACTTATTGATTACATGACATAGCCATATGGTGGATAAATAGAGACAAAAGGCCTAGCACATTAATTTTTTTTGGCAACTAGGATATTTGGTATTACTATATGACACCAAGTTCTTGAAGCACCCGGGTAATATACAAATATACACATGCTCAAGGGTCATCCCCTTAGAGGATTAATCAATGGTAGTCGCATGAAGGCATACTGATGGACCTTGCAATAACATCAATAATGCTACTACATCCTTGGCTCCTTAATTTACTTTATGAACCTAGGTTTCATCCAAACTTGAGAGGTTTTGTGAAATGTATATGCAATATGCAATGGGAGTACATTATAGTTATGAGACTGATCAAGAGTTCTTAAGTGCATGAGTTTGTGAAGGAAACTGAAATGACAAAAATAAACTTTAGCTACTGCTTGAATGAAAAAACACACCAACTTGTAAGAGAAGTTAACTTTAATTGCAATAAGGGAGATCTACTGTGATGACATAATATAAAGCATACTAAACCATGAAGAGAAAATTGAAATCATATGATTAATTCATTCTAGTGTATGATAGGAAATTGTATTCAAATAAGTTAAACTAATGCATGAATTGATTAAGTTATTTTATGCCTAACCCTTAGATCAAGAGAAATCCATATGTCTTCTTATTTTTTATTGATGTTTTCATGAAAATAAGATTAATATAAAATTAAATATGTATCTAAAACAACCCTACAGGAAGTTTCTACATGAATTGTAAGTCCTATAGGAAACTCCTACAAGAAGACAAAAAGAAACCTAAAAAGATAGTATGAGTCTTTTGAAGAATTAACAAACATAGAATAAAATAAAATGGAATATATATGAGGTTCTTATCCTTGAAGATACACCCAAGTGTGTTTCAATAGGTTGTTAAGTCTTTCCATAGGATACCTACTGAAACTAACAAGTTAGTGACAAATTAGCATAAATCATAATTAATCATGAAAACATATATTAACATTTGAAAGAGAATGAAATGATAACTAATCACTAATTAACATGCACAAAAACTAAATAAATTGCAATAGGGTCCTTGATCCCTCTTGAGTGGGACCTACCCAAAAAGAAAAAAGAAACTTGAGAAAACTCTAATAATTTAAAAACATGACCATGTTTGTTCCATCAACAACAATAGTACATCAAGAGAAAAAACGATCTAAGTCTCCAAGAAAAGTCTTCAGAGAAAAAGATTAATACAATATTATAAAAAATATACTTATTTTACCCCTAGGCTAGATGTCTATGTGTAGCATTGAGAGCTCGACCTCTTGATTATATTGAGGAGAGAAATGAGGAAATATGGGATCTCAGTCCATCCCATATGGATCTTGAACTATTGTTGGTATGGAGTGGATATTAATAAACATAGAGTTCTCTATAGGTAGGTGGGGACAATTTGACAAAATCCATTGGTTCTAGGAGTCAATGCCCCTTTCGATCCATTGGTTCAATGAGTTCGACTTTCTTGATGCTACACACATCCTTTGTCATATATATTAGGGAAAAAAGGTATTGTATACAAAAAAATCCACCTCAAAACACATTTACTAAGCAATATGCAAAAATATTCATGAATTACTATTAAATATGGTAAAAAACAAGTACTAAATCATATTATGGTGGAAACATGTGCCATCAATTGATGAAGTTTTAGTGTTAAAGTAGAGTAGGAGCTAGGTAGGTAGGATTAAAATAAGTTAGAATAATGAAATGACTAGTAGGATATGATAGATATAGGTAATCTATGGGACAAGACAAATCATACCTAGGAAGATTTAGGATATTTGGGAAACTTTAAGGGTTAAATGCTAGAATAAAAGAGAAAGGAAAATATAGTTGGAGGACAGCTAGACAATAAGATCTATCAATGAATAAGGTGGTGATGAAAGAGGAAGTTGGGATTGGATTGGTCACATCGACATGAAGAAAAAAAATAGTTATGGAAACACTTCCCAAAGGGTGTGATGATAGTTGTAGAAGGGAAACATATCATCAATTAGAATTAAATATGGGTTCACATCTAAGTGTACAACTATGAAACAAATAACAATGAAGCGAAGTTATTGCACACATATCTCACATTCCCACTACCTCACTACACGACCATTCATCTATTGTAGAGTTCGAAGTGATTTGAGAACATTCTTCATAGTGAGTCGAGAGAACATTTAAGAGAAACTGAAGCTGAGTCAAGTGTAGATTGAGTATTTATGTTCTAGGTATTCAATGGATACAACCTATCCATTTAACATTTTGGATGGTGAGATAGATAATAAATCCAAAGATGTGTGTGGAAATACAATAATCTAGCTAAGTCAAGAGTCGATCAAGACAATGTATTCCTCAACAAATTCCAAGGCACAAACCAAGACCAAAGAAGTTAAATATGCATATATGCTCGAAATCAAAATACCTAGTGGGATAAATATTAGAGGACCTATGTTAGTCATGGCTCCCAATCAAGTATACATATCACAACATACAATATGAGGCACAATTCCCATAAATGTGCTTCTATACTTATGTAGAAATGCATGTAGGAGGGAAAGTGCACTACAACAAAACAAGTCATTAGGGCCTAGAATAGTGCCAAAATTTAGTCTATTTCAATGCATGAATTGGGCTCAATGGTCGGCACAAAACCCAACACCAAATATCATGTCCAATTGGGTTCCTAGTTTAGCATCGGGATTAGTTCCTAGTTTAGCACCCAGTTTAGTGCCTAAAATAGCGCCTAGTTTAGTGCCCAAATTAGCACCTAGTTTAGCGCCTAAAATAGCCCCTAGTTTAGTGCCTAGTTTAGCACCTAAAATAGCTATTATATTAGCACTGAAATTGGTAGTTTTTCTCCCAATCATGCTTGCGGTTTTGGTTTTGGTATAGTGTCAAAAATATCTTCTAGTCTTTCTTCCAAATTTAAGCCAATATTTTATTCCATTAATATTGCGTCTCTTTTTGCTTCTAAAATGGCTTCCATGATTGAGTCTTTTGTTGCTTCTAAAATTTCTTCCATTTTTACTTCTTTGTTTTCTACCTGAATTGCTTCTTTTTTTGCTTCTTAGGTAGCACCAAGGTTTGCTTCGAAGATTTATTTTTGTTTGGCTTCCATTGTTGCTTCCTTTTCTTCTTCCAAAGATGATTCTTTTTTTTCTTCCAAAGTGCCACAAGGTTTTTCTGCTTTATTGGCACTGAATTTTTCTTTCAGAATTGCTTCCTTGTTAACTCCATGATTTTCTTCCTTTTAGTTCCAAGTTTGATTTCTTTTTAGCACTTGTTTTTTCTTCTTTTTTAGGTCAAGGGTTTGCTTCCTTTTAGTGTTCAAATTTTCTTCTTAATTAGCATCCAATTTTGCTTCTTGTTAAGAAACCAATTTAGCTTCCTACTTATATCCATAAATAGCTCCAAGTAGGGATTCAAATTTAATGTTGAGTTTTACTTCCATTTTAGAGATACATTTTTCTTCCATTTTAACAAATCATGTTGCTTCCTTTATAGCTTCCATTTATTAATTTAATATTTTTTTTTTCAATTTAATTAGTTAAATATATCATGCCTCTTAAAATACTTATATTATTATAGAGTAAGTCATATTTCATTTGAATTGTTTTATATGATATCTTTTATAAAGAATTTTTAGGGAAATGGACATCCATACAAACTAACAACATCATTATACTTGTTAAATATCCATCTAAATAAAATCTACAACATACAATATATATTAAATAACAAGATAATGATTATATGTAATAAACATCCATTCAAAATTCATCGACCACTTCCATATTAAGATGTCAATATTGATAATATCATCATCATATATAACTAAAACAAGTGAAAGTCAAATATGCTAGTAGATCAATAACCTGTCAAAATGATACATGTCCAAATGATACATGTAAAAATGATACAACTCAATAATATGGTATTGCAGGTGAAAATGATACATATGATAATAAACATGAAAAGAGGCATCATAACAATATATCTACAATGATGCATGATGGAGTCTATATGATCAATGTCATTAGATACTACCAACAACTGGCTCATCATCATCATCATCATAAATGTCATCATCATCGTCGTTCGCCTCAGTGTATTTTTCATCTTCCTCATCATCATTATCTCCCATGTATGTATCATACCCATTGTAATCTATATCTATCTCATGAGGATCAACGAGATCTTCTGGAAGACTCATGTTCTGCAAAAAAAGAAAAAATAATGAAATGAAAAGTTATTATTTATTTCATGCAATAATTAATTTTTGTGTTATATTTCTAATACTACAACATATGAAACAAAACCATAATCATATTACATCATATCAAAGTGCACATAACATAATAATATTTCAAATAAGTTACAGATAAGATGCCATTCCAATGAATTAAAACATGCAACAATTCCAATAAACGTTAGTAAATATCATAAAAAAAAATTGTTATACATTTTAACTATCAACTGTAAATTCTATTACATAACCATAAGTGAAAAAACTCTCCATTTTGTGCTATATATGATTATTTTTGCCTCTAATATCCTTTGATATTTAACTGGTCTATATATCTTCTTTTCTTATATTTCACAAATGAATATTTTTCTAGGACATTTTGGCACTGTAATATGCTTGAAAGGTATTGTTAGCATTGAGAATCACCCTCAGATTGCAAGAGGATAAGCCCAATACCCATCAAAATATTTGTAAATGTAAATGAGCGATTTAAAGGTCAAATGGACAAAACTCAGAACATGAATGTTTAACTCAGAAATCTGGGCTAGCATGCATAAGCAAATGAGGTATTGATTAACTTTGGTCAGTGGTTTGGGATAAAATTTAATAGGTGGAAGACTTAGTGAGGAAAATGGAAATATATGCTATTAACATAAGGTATTCAAGTAGCCAGGAGAAAAAAACTCAGTTACAAGATCTTCTTGATCTTAAAGTTTAAGAAAACTGAAAGACATTCATAATAGTATTATAATCGAACATTCATCATAACACAACCAAAACATCTCATATGGATCATCCAATAATGAGTATTTCAGTATAAGAGGAACCAAGATGATAAAAAAAGAAACTGACTTCTATTAATCAAAATGTCTCAAGTCCAATACATAACTAGAGAACTACTTACTTAGTTAAAAATATTACAATCAAAGAGCCCTACTCAACCATTCAAACCTCTATAATCATTTAGAAGATGTGTTTATAATCAAAAGAGGAAAGGCAGTAACTAGAGGTGCGACCTCACCTTCCTACTCTAGTATTCTCCAAAACAACTACAATTCTAACACCTATGCTAGCAAATCTTAACAAACTTCTACAATTTAGGAGCCATGTTGGCAACTAGTCCAACAAGAACTAAATTGAATGTCTTCTAGCTTAGGCACATTCTTTTTCAGTGCCAAGTGTCCTCTAATGGTCGTATGTTGCTTCTAACCCACCACCTGTGATCCTTTCTTCTCTCCACACCATCAATAATCAAGAAGGAGTCATGAATTTGAATCTTTGACTACAAGGGCCAATTTGTAGAGAATTTGGTAGCCAATTATGTAGCGGCGTTTCCAAAACAAGTATGTAGATTCCATAGTGCTTCCTGTGTAACAAATCTATAGATTCTGTGGCACTTCTCCTGAAATATCTCTCTAGATTCTGTAGTGCCACTCATAAAATAGCTCTGTAGTTTTGATACCGTCACTCCTGAAATAACTCTTCAATTTTTGTAGTGCCATTTCTGAGTTTGGGTAAGAGATTTCATAGTGCCTTTGATAGTGCAATTGAAGAACACAATGTATATATGATTTCGTAGTGCCATGGCGCTACATAATCTCTGTGTTTTTTTTTTTTATGATGAAATTAATCCTTCAAAAACACAAAAAATACTTATCTAATGGATTAGGAGCCTGTAGATGCTTGTATAGGTGGAAAAAATTATACTTCCTTGATCATTTCATACTTGCAAAGAGAGACCACCCACAAAAAAGGATCTATCATCCCCCAACTACTTCATCAATCTAACACTCCTCCTTGTTGTAGGAGAACTTCCCTTTGTCATAGAAGCATCGTTTTCCTTTGCATGGATACTCCTCTTAATTGTAGGTTCATCTCTTTCTATTCCATCTTGTACCAAAAAATTTAAGTTCCTCTGGGCCAATTCACCCTTGAAATGTTGTAATTCCTCTTTGAGATTTTTGTTTTGGGACTGAAAGCTTATGTTTTTCTTGTAGAGGGTCTTAAGTTGCCTATGGAGAGGAAGGTATCTTCTTGCTGAAAACCTTTCCAGATCAAGGGTTTCATTGTACATGTCCATGAGCTCCTTCATCTTGATTCTACCAGTCAAACTTTCTTCTTTCAAACGAGAAACTTCTTTCCTAGCATCCTTGAGTTGTCTGATCAATCTTTTGAAAGTGGGATTACTAGGAGGAGTGTTGATGTTGATAAACTCAACAAGCTTCTCAATTCCTTTAAATTTATATTTCTACTGAACAAATTCTTTGTCTATAACCTCAATAGGCTTCTCAATTCCTTTACCTTTATCTTTCTCTTTCCTTAGAACTGAAGCCTTAGGTAAGACTTATGCTTCAACAACTTCCCTATGGGCTGATGATCTAGTAATAAGATTCTTGATTCTGATCTTAGATGCTGGAGTAGGTGAAGGGAAATGAAATTTACTTCCCCTCTTGGCTGTGGTTTTGGTCTATGAAGGGAATTCTTCCAATTCAGGTGCAGGAGGAGGTGACAAATATCTCCGTGGAGAGTGATGAACCTCCCTCTCTTCTTATTCAATTTCCTTGGGGGTTTCTTTATCTTGATTAGTGGGTTTTATTTTTCTCGTCCTGCTAGTTCTTGTTGGGGAAACACTACTAGATGGAAAAGGTCTCTTCAGCCTAGATTGAGTGTTAGAGGATATATCTAGCTGCATATTGGTAGAGCCAATGAAATGTTCCCAAGGAATGTTCCTTTTCTTCAATTATTCCATCAACAACATCCTGATCAACCCAGAATGGAAGATACTAGTGTACAAAACCTTGGACTTATCTTGGACTCTATTAGACATATTTCCCATACTCATCAAAAAATAAAAAGGGATATTCATTGCATCCTTACCATTGAAATGTAGAAAGAGTATTATAAGATATGGGTGTATCATGTTAAACCTTTACTCACATGTAAAATATCTCTGGATGATCTTCAATATTTTATCAAAGCCTTCAACTAGGTGGCTCCTAGGCACTCCCTTAAACAAATTGTCTTTCTGATAGTCTAATTTGAGGAAGTCCTTGGAAAATAGACCATTGAGGATAATGGATTTGAACCACCTCTCACCATTATTAGGTATCTTAGTGGATGCTGCAATAGAGGCCTGAGAAACCTCAAACTCAAGGTTTCCCACATTGATCTTAATGCCATCAAAATGTAATGCAAATTGCCTTTCTACTTTAGGGTTTCCACTCTGCATGTTTTGACAAAAGGAGAGGCAACCAACCCTTTGGAAAACCTCCTCGACCAGTGGATCAACATCAAATAGGTGCATGTTATAAGGTTCAGTCCTGACCACACTTCGCCCTTGTGAGACATATTCCTTTAAGGTATCTCCATGGATATAAACAGAGGATCACATGTTGTGATGTAGTGCAAGGTGTTTCATCTCTTTTTTCACCTAAATGAGAAAAATAGAGATGCTTACAAGCTCATTTGGGTTAGATAGGCAAGACAACAGTGAAGTAAAGAGTTAGAAGTATAAAGAATAAAAGATAAGAAAAGAACTAAATTAAGAACATTAAAATAAACTAAACTAGACTGCATAAGGACATTAGAACAAGAAATAAACAAAATTCATGTCACCAATGGAAAGGATTGTATTAGTGGAAAGAAAACAACAAAGAGAAAGGGAGATATATGGGTCCCCTCTTCCTCCAAGGGAGGGCTCTTGGACCCCCAAATATTGAGCTCTTATTACAAGTAACAAACTAGAATGAAATGGTGAAGAGAATCCAAAGCACATTCACTCAAAAGGTGATGTGAATGGCCAAATGAAATGGTGCTTGGATGCTCTTGATGAGGAAAGAGGATCTTCCAAGAGAATATCAGTAACATAACAATACAAATGAATTCCTTGAAAATATAGTGCACCCATGGCCTCCTTTTATAGCATAGTTTTGAGGCATTATGCAACCAGTTCTTAGTGTGAACAAGGGGCCCTTTAGGGCACCCTTAGGTCTTTGACCAACCCCCCAGTCAGATTAAACTGAGATTTGGGTGTCAAATTGACTTGGAAGATGAACCAGAAGTGGGTGGAAGGGCGACCAATATCATAAATGCATCATTTTAAGGGGTGCGTGGTTTTTTGCATCCACAGTCGTGCATCGTGCGCATGTGCACTTTTTCTTGCATTTTTGGATGGTGCATGTGTGTGCGCTCCCCATGTAGTCTTAGAGCATTCTGATTTTATAACTGGTTGTATAGTTTTGGACCTTTTGGAAATGCATTTTTGGTCCATGAGTGAACTAATGAGTGTTTTGACTATGTTGGATTCCTATAACCATTTGCAGATGAAATTCCTGTGATAACAAATGCCCCCTAACGTGTGAGGTTAAGAGCATATGTATAGCCGACCTACATCAATTTTTCTTCTACTAAGAGTGCCCTTGTAAGAAAGAGTGTTGTGGGGAGTATCAAGAGTGACCCATTGGAGGGAAAGGGGAACCTGTCAGATCCAAACCTTTCACAAGGGGTGAAAATAAAACTGTGTACAAACAAGGAGGTCATGCCCCATGATCATGTTACGTAACTCAAAAATGTGAAAGACAATAACTGAAGTTGTGTGTTGATGTAGATCACTGTAGCACCCTCCGGGGAAGGTTGATAATAACAGAGGACAATTATGATGTTGAACAAACTCTGAAAAAGGTAAGGACACCTGTGACAAGTATCGATAATGTGAAAAAATTGATAGTCTATCAAACTTCAGAGGTCTTTGACATATATGAAAAAAATTGCAATAGTCGCCAAGTAAGACCCACTACCACATGAGAGAGTGTTGAAGTCGAATGTCATGGGGGTCAACAACAACAAAGAGAAATGATGGTTCTCTCTGTGCCATCCAATAATACTCATTGTAAAGGTAGTGAGAGTCAATATATTTTCACCCTTCTATAAATTGTGTTGATGTTGACAAAAAAGGAAGATGTCGATCCAAGAAGAAAAGGGCTTCGTGAAATCCACTGGAGGAGATCAAAAACTAGTGAGAAACATGGATGAAGTCAAGAAGTAGTGAGACTCAATACTTTCCTTGGTTGGGGATATATGTGATGTATGAGTGGAAGAAACCGTGAAACTGAATCTAGTGTCAGGGGGAAAACTAGATGGGGGTAAATTGCGCCAGAGGTGTGACAAAATGGACAAACATAGAGATGAAAAAGGTTTCTGGACTGTAAGATACTCAAGGTTTATGGATAATTTTAGTGAGGAGAGGAAGTGAAAAAAAAATTCCCCAACCAAGGGCGATAAGGGTTGCTTTGCCAGAAAAGGAAGGTTACTAAAGGTGATAACAAAAATCTATGTAAATGTGGGGAAAAGGTTTTGTACAATTATCGAAAGAATAAAGAATGAGATGGGATGACTGTGTATATACAGAAACGGGTGCCATAATGTAATATGTCATGGGTGATGATGGCACAAGTTGCTTGGGAAATAAGTGGAGGGTGAGGGCCCCATAGGTGGGTTTCTATATTTAGGGAAATGTATGGAGGACAATCTACAGATGCGAAAACTGACGATGGATGACAATGGATGTTTAATGATATTGTGGGGGTACAGTCAAAATAGAACCATGATGAAGAAACCTAGGAGTCCATTGGGTAGGTTGTCAAAATGAGGAGAAGGAGTATGTGGCTGGGTCTCAACGATGCGTAATACTATCAGGACTCCCATCCCTAAAGGGTGAAAAAAACACGAGTGTCAAAGTGCCAAGGGGGACTATGAAAGGGACAATTCATGTGGGGGAGAGTGCTACCAGGTGACAATACCAAAATGAAGTGGAGGTAACAGTACTACAGAGCTGGATATAGGGATCCTAGAGGTAAAGATCCGAGGGTGTGACTGGGAGATGTAATTTTATATTCAGAGGGAATGACTAGATGCCAGTGTCGATGATATACCTGAAGAGGGGAATGTTGATGTATAATGATCAGTTACCTGCGCACATGAAAAATGAATAACTGACATGAACAATATCTAAAGAGAAATATCATATAATGGTTATTCAATAATGTGTGAATATAAACATGCATACCTGAGTGTGGTATGAGAAAAAGTCCCCCAAGGGGATGATGATGGATCATGGCTTGGGGAATGGAATGATGTAGGTGGTGAGATTTTGATCCCCTGGTGAAAGACGGATCAAAAAACAGACGCCCAACACTCCCAGAATTATGTCTAGAAGTTTGGCAAAAGGGACTATATGTAGTTCTAGGGCCCACAATTGCACCTCATTTGTAGCTACTATATTATTGAGTGGATGAGTGATTTGAGAGGATTTTTGGAGAGTCCGGGAGATCCAGTTGGGTGATCCAGATTCCACGGGTGTCAGGTTAGTGGTTAGATCCTCCTGCATACTAGTTAGGATTTCACATTTTGGGTAGGGGTTGTATGGATGAGTTCCAAACCATGGAATAGAACAGGTTGATGCAACAAAATTACCACAGAAATGATTGATTGAGAAGGAAGGAGGTCATGCGACTACCCTTGAAAGGGATAGAAAACCTACCATGGAACACCTTTATACAACAGGAAGACTAGGAAATACTTTGTCCCAGGGAGATAAACATATTCCTAAACCAATAGACGAAGTAATCGACATATAGTCAATTGCTTATGACAGGAAAATGAAAGTTGTGATGATAAGAACAATCAAGAAAAGGAATCTCACACTCGATAGAACACTTTTCATAACCAGAGAGGAGACGATGTTTAACACATAAATTTCTAAGATGACTGAGATAATTAGAGAAGGGATGGTCATAACCGATGCCACTTTAGAAAGGAAAAAAAAAGGATGAAAGAGAGGTATCCTCTATGAATAAATAACTAGACCATCTGTGACATCAAGCATAGTATTAAAAATATTCAACATAGGCGGTGGTACTTTTGAAGTGTGAGTTTTGAGAGATGTATGCATAATTCACAAGGGAGAGAGACCTCTTCACTGCTTGAATAGCTGATTTCCAAGAAGATACCCTCATGGGGCTGGAAACCTGTAAATACATGTAGTGATGGTATGAAAAGGCACATCAAGCCTTAGAATAGATAGACTACATCATCAAAGTACAAAACAACCAAGATACATAAGAGAATGGCATTCAAGTGTTTATGGAAAACAACATCTCCTGAATAAGGAAGGAAACTGAACACTAGGTAAGCATGCTCCAGGAACTCCATCTTAAAATATAGGAAAGATGTGAAGAGTGTGAGAAACATTGGGAGAAAATCAATCAGGAAATGAGGAATATTGACTTTCCATACTTTGGTCCACTGAAGGAATTCATCGATTTACATGACATAGCTAAGCGAAATGAAGAGAAATACAAGGTATGTGAAACAAAGATTTCATAGATTTCAAGCATGATCCTATGTCAAGTGAAGAAGTCCATGGAGCCTCTGATTTAATATATTGCAATATTACATGATTGAGTGTCAATATAATTAAGTACAAATAAGAAACAATTGAGATGAAGGAGGTTCTCTCCCCTCCAATGGATCAACACAGGTTCCCATATGAAAATACATGAAAAACATTCTTCTGCAGATGGTCAGAATACGAGAGAAACAATCCACTTCAGTAAAATGAGTACATGATATCAAGAGAAGCAAAAGAGAACAAATAGATGATTTCTGCCATGTTTCATTTTCTCTACTTAACACAACTTAGTAGATAATTTTAGTTTAGAGCTATTTTATAAATAAGAGAATCGTCCTTGAGATCAAGGCCGATGGTTTTGGAGAGAAATAATTTTTATGGAATATTGTAAGAGAATTATTTCTATGCAAGTTACTTTAATTAAGAAGTTATGTTTAGAATGAAAGACACTTCTTTCATCTGAGGCATAAATGTGATTGGAATGAGGGGGATTATCTCTGTCTTCAAATTCAATATTTGTTGTTATATTGAGTAAGAGTTGTTGTATATTTTATTTAAGTTATTTTATAATGCTACAACATTTCTTTTATTATAGTTGATGAATAGAAATTGATTGTGTTGACATGTGATTGATAATAGAGCATTGGAAATTACTTTTCCTACACTAACTTCTTTTCACATATATATTTTATTTCTGTAACTGTTATCTCAGACAATGTTGAATGTCTACAAGTCGAAATGGTATTATTTCTAGTTTGAACTAGTTTAGATCTTCTTCGTCGGCATGATAAGGTATAAAGGTTATCCCAAAACCCAGTTTTCTTCCATTTAGTTTAAGTTCCATATATATTTTGTTACAAATGTTATAAAATAACCAAGAAGATAAATGCATAGCCTGAGGAAAGGTTTCACATTAAATACTTATCTATCAGTCACAATAACAACCCATCGACAATTCCAACGAGATCATAAATCTGGAGAACCTTACCACTCATCAAATGCTTACAAGTCTAATTGGGCCTCTTAAGTAGGTTTGGTTATTGCGGTTGAGTTAAATGGATTTCAGACCCCTCAAAAAAATTGGCACTAGAAGGAGTTCTTGAAAAAATGCATAGGTAACAATATTTCCGATAATATATTATGTAAAGCCTATAGATTCAATATATCTTGCATTCATGTCTAGTAATTCTCAATAAATCCTTCATACAGAGAGTATTCCTGATACAATTAAATCACCTCAACACGAAGAGGAATAACACCTTTACCTTGAAATACTTTACACTCTTCCCCACGAAGAGTTAAATAAGTTCATAAGAATCACTAGAGATTATGCCCGATAGATCAGAGCATTACCTTTAGCTCCTTTACTTCCTAGAAGAAAATAAATAAGCAGACCATTTGTTGACACCCTTGACCAGGTATTTGTTCACACTGTAAAATACCTAATAGATGTTTACCTCACAAATATTGAACAACCCCTTAATGTGATACTCGAAGCACTACTTGGTAACTACTCTGAACCTGTGATTATGAATCCGAAGAGGAAAGGTCCAACTCTCATAGCTTTGGTTCCAAATCAGAAGACATGGGGGATAATAACGATAAATATGGATATGGGGGAGATCAAAATCAAGATAACCAACCATGGGTGGCAAGATATGCCATGGAAATTATAGGACATATGCATAACCTACCTAGACATCCAAAAAATATACTTCCCAAATTTGATCTTGAAACCTCTAGATTTCCTAAAGATTATATTAATAAGTTCATATTAGCCATAAGGGGTATGAATGTAAAACAAGAAGATGTGGTGTCTATATGTTTCCCTTATACCTTTGAAAATTCAGGTTCAACCTGGTATTTCAACCTACCTGTTGGTTCCATAACTAGTTGTACTAAGTTTCAGAAGGATTTCTTGGAGAAATTTACTGAAGAAACTACTGTAGGAGCCTTAATGGTTGAAATTTTCGCTGCCACTATGAATCTGAAAGAAAAGGTCAAATATTTCAACCAAAGTTTCACCATGATTTTGAACAAATTCCAACCTAAGGCTAGACCTACTCCAGAGCTACAGATTGAAGTATACGCTAATGCTCTCCCAATTTCTATTTCTATGTTCATAAAAAGGGTCGCCAATACCCTAGCTCAAAACTTCGAGGAATCTAAAAAAATTGAGTTCCAAATAAAAGGATGCAAAGAAGTGCATATCTCACTAATAAATAAAGAAACCCAACCTCCACCTAAGAGGGGACTTTTGTTGACTAGACCCCTAGGTAAAAAATTAAAACAAGGCCCCAAAAAATAGGGATGGGAAATAGAAAACCTATAGTGAATGATCAAAGAAATTTCCAATGAGATCATAGATATGAAAAGTAGTGTTGGGGAAGGAAACCAAAATAAAAAACCTTATAAACCATTTTTTTTAAAAAACCCACACTTCAAAGCTATAGAACCTCCCCCAGCCAACTTAAACATCGACTTATGGAACATAGCATCTGAATGTTTCTGTACATATCACCAAGAAAAACATCCAGAAAGGGATTTCTCTCAATGGTTGCATGCTATGAATCTATTGGCTAATCTATTCCTAGATGAATGTTCTCTAACCGAACAACCCATTAGCTCGACAATAAATTCCATCAATCAAGAAAGTCAAGAGCCACTAGTAGACACAACCATGTTGTTATGGTATTCCCACCACCTTATGCCTTTGAATGATGTAAATGAACTGTAGGGACCCCCCCACTGAAGTTATACCTATACAGACATGAATTAAAAGTCAACTGATCCAAAGTAACCCCACCACTACTTAGTTATCTAGAGGGAATCCAGTGACTGATCACCCCAAATCGCTATTTTCTTCCCAAAGAAACCCCACAAACATACACATAGGGGAAGCACCTAAGCTAAACTACATTGTAGAAGAATACTTGAAGAAGATGAATTCTAATGTGTTTGTCATGGACATGTGTAAGATCCCTCTACAAAAGTATTTTTTGTTACAAGATTTAAAATTAATAGATACCCCAATAACAAGAACTGAACAAAGTGATGTCCTATCTCCCACAAATTTAACAAATAATCCAAGTGTGAATGCTTATTCTTTGGAAAACATAGGAATTACTTTTGTTCCTCCTTTCCTCTTAACATTTGATGTTTTTAATACAAATCTACATAATTTCCTAGTCGATTCAGGAGCATCTTCAAATGTCATTCCATTGTCAATCTACAAGAAATTGAACATGACCCCACTCAAAAGTGATAAACATGTTATAAAACTAGATAGGACTCAAGTAAAGGTAATTGCAGAGCTTAAACATGTTATGATAAAAATTGCTACACAACCCAAATTTGTTCAAGTAATTGACATAATTGTGGTAGACATCATAGAGGCTTATGGAATACTACTTAGTCGATATTGGTCTGAGAAATTAAATGGATATTTTAGTAGTGTCTGAGTTCACCTCTGGTTTACATTAAAAGGACATGAAAACATGATCAGGATCGATAGATAAATATACCTCAAACGTATTGTCACTGATTTAGATACCCTAAATGAACCCCCATCAACTGAGTTCCATGTGTTAAGAAACTACTCTTGTGATTTTGATTTTGGTAATTTTGCTCCTCACGTGTCTGACACACCTCCCACACAAAAATTCGAAAGGATTTTTCAAATAGACTTACTAGAAGCCACAGGAGAGAGCATCCTTTCTCAGGATTCTCCAACAGGAGTAGTAGACAAAGAGGTTGAAATTGAAAAAATAAGTAGACATGAAGAAGTCAGAACTTATCCTCCCCAAATTTGGACGTTGTACTCTGAGAGCTCTAAATTGCAAGAAGGGTCAGTAGTGGGATGCATCCTCATTGACCCAAATGGTAAACACAAATTCTTATCGTGTAGATTAGAATTCAAATGCACTAATAACACTGTTGAATATGAAGCTCTAGTCCAGGGACTAAAGAAATACATTGGCTTAAACATAAAGGAATTGAAAGTTTTTGGAGACTGTGAAATTATCGTTATGCAAGTGAACAATACTATCCATTGCAATTGACCTCACTTAAGAAATTACCAGCAAGAGGTACATAGACTAATAGACAATTTTGAGGCCTCCAACATTACTGTTGTTCCTAGGATGAAAAATACCCTTGTTGATGATCTAGCCACCGCGACCTCAATATTATCTCCTTTAGAATATTATGAAGCCTCAAGGTTTGTCGTAGAACTACTCTACAACCCGTCGACACCTATCAACATTTCTAACTGGAAATGTTTTGAAGGGGATGAACAAATTGTAGATTTCCTAACCAATCAGGAGAAGTTTAGGGATTTCTCCATTGATGATGAAGTATTCCAAGAACTACTCATAGAATCGTATCTCCACAAACAAAACAAGGGAATATATCATTATGATGACAAACCCAAGTTTCACACGATCCCTAAAGGAGTGGCCAATATGGAGAAACGTTTTGACTTGACGGAAAGATTCAGAGGATGAAAGAATTCAAAAACAAGAACTTCATGTCCTATATATGAAACTATAAACCTAGGAATCCCTAAGAACCCCACGAATGTCAATTTAGGAAAGACATTGTCCAAATAAGACATGAAATCTTATCTTAAACTATTTAAAGAATATCAAGATGTCATTGCTTGGTCTTACCAAGATTTGAAAACATACGATACTCGCATTATCTAGCAAACGATCCCATTAAAATTTGGAATAAAACTCTTCCGACAAAATCTTAGGAAGTACCACCCATCTCTTGAATCTCTAACGCATCAAGAGATGAAGAAAACATTAGATGCTAAGATTATATTTCAAGTGAGACACTCTACCTGGGTAGAAAATATGGATCCTTCCAGGAAGAAGTTTGGGGAGATCTATCTGTGCATGGATTTTAGAAACCTTAACAGATCATCAAAAACATATAACTACCTAGTCCCACCCATGGAACAACTCTTACAGACAGTTTCAGGCTCCAAATTGTTTTCCCTCCTAGATGGTTTCTTGGGATATAACCAGGTCCTGGTCTTAGAAGATGATCGATTAAAAACTATCTTCTGAACCAAGTGGGGAACCGTCGCTTATAAACACATTCCCTTTGGGATGATTAACACAAGGGTGACCTTCTAGAGGGCCATGGATGTAGATTTTCAGGGATTGATTAATAAGTGTGTGGTAGTCTATTTAGATGACGTAACGATATACTAAAAATATAAGGAAGACCACCTTCAACATTTGAATCATATTTTTGAAAGGTGTGGGAAATATGGAATATCTTTGAACCCTATGAAAAACATATTTGACGTCGGGGAAGCGAAACTACTAGGTCATATTATATCTCAAGAAGGAATTAGTATCAACCCTGAGTGGATAAAAGAGATATCTCAACTCCCCTTACCTCACAATAAAAAGGCCATGCAATATTTCTTTGGGAAAATCAACTTTGTGAGAAAATTTACTCATGATTTCACTGAAATGATTAAACACTTAAAAAAAATTATTCGAAAAGATGTAGAGTTAAAATGGGATGAAGGAAAGAAATATTCTTTCAATAACATCAAAACTACCATCTCCCAAGCACTAGTAATACGAAGCCCTGACTTCAACAAAGTTTTTTTCCTTTATAACTTTGCTTCTGAATAGTCCTTGGTTGTGGTACTTACCTAGAAAGATGATGAAAACAATGAAGCACCGATATCCTTTATGAGCATTAACCTCCAAGGATCTGAACTAAACTACCCTGCTATAGACAAACATGCTTACGTAGTATATAAAGCAATCAAACATTTCAGATCCTATATCCTGAAGAATCACACAGAGGATATCCCTCTCACTCACGTTAATGAAATGGTAGTGATTGAATTTTTAGAACAACAACTAATAACAAGGTTTGGGATGTCCTCTGTTCTCATTTTTTACAATGCGTCCTAATTTTCTTCCACACTATTCACATAATTCACCCTCAACAAGGGGATCATAATAATATATTATAAAAACTACTATCCACAAGGGAATGGGGTAGCAAAGTCAACTAATAAAAACCTGGTGAGAATTTAAAAAAAATAAACAGTTGTTGAAAGTTATAGGAACTGGCACAATTTGTTTCATAATTTCCTATGGGCCAATTGAGTAACACCCAAAGAAGCCACATGAAACTCTCTGTACTTTCTAGTATATGGAAAAGAATCAATTCTCCCAAATGGGTTGTATATTTCATCATTACATCTTGCTCACGCATCGAGAGGTCAACAAAATCGGAGAAAGGGTCCGTCAATCAATGATTCTGGCTTGTGAAAAAGTTTTCTATAATTGTTGATATACCGTCGGCATCAAGAAAATCCAGAAGTTAAACCGTCAACATAGGAAACAACAATCATCAATTATTGATCGCCAATAAACTTTTGGCATTGGTGAAGAGGGAGAAAGGGAACAATAACATATGTCAAAAATAAAATCACCAACGCCAAAAAGAAACGCTTCCCATGCCCAAGGGGTCAAATCAACCACCACATGTTTTTCCATGTAAACAGTTTGTATTGCTCGGTTATTACCCAGGTCATATTTTGATGTCCCCCTTGTCATATCTATACTTCCAAGTCAACACTGTGGGGTAGTTTGGGTTGACATCGAAAGTTTTTCCTAGAGGCACCAATGAAACAACGTCAAAGAAAATCTACTGATGCCAATACACTCATTAACTACCAGGTGATTGTTGTAACACCAAATTTTTTTTTTAGATCAAAACTTTATCCTCTCATGCTAAAGAACCTGGCTGATACATGATCCTGCTTAACCCCGACACTGTTCATACTAGCTCCATTGGAGTACGAAAACACTTGAATAATTTGAGGAAACACCTCTAGGTAAGTGAAGGATGGGGTCTGTGATTTGTTAGAACAATTAAGAGCTTCACTTAACCAACAAAACAACGTTGTGTGGCAATCAAATTTCAAAAAATTGAGTTCACCGATGAACTATAAAATTAACACGCTCCTTTGACACCAACCTGTGTTGCATTTAATCCTGAGCATGATGTGGATTCTGTTATAGATTGTATAGATCATATATGTACTGCTGAATTTAAGAATTGATGCCACAAGGTAGGTATGTTGTAAATATTCAAATTTTTTTCCCAAGAATGGAATTCCATTAGAAAATCATTGATTTCCCAAGAAGACGAAGGTACAAGGGAGAGCATCCAAGAGTTAACAGGTGATTATGCCACTTCAATTACCAGTAAGCCCAGATGTTTCCTGTAAGGATGAGGTAAGCATGACATTTACTCTTTACATTTTATGATTTCTTTGAATAACACTTGTCGCAGTTGTCTCACATCTTATTATTCCATTTTCTGTAGGAAAATTCCTCCACGAAAGCTGACAACTAGACGCTCACCAAGATCGCCCAAAATGAAATAATTGGAGATCGAAGAAGGGTCAACACCGGTGACTGAAAAAGAACTTGATTTTGTTTCCAAAATGGAGTCAATCATATGCACTTCCACTAATTACCTAGCCACCAATGTTTGGGGACACATAGGAAAGCACTGGATCTAAAGTAATGCTCCCTCATTAGGGGGATATTTTTAACAAAATCAATCAGGAATATTACCCATAGTTTACACCTCACAGAGACCCGGATGTCAAGATAGTGGATGACCAGGTTTTCTCGAACATTAGAATATCATACTTGCACATGGTGGTCTATCGAACCCCAGTTATTCTCTCCATAGGAACCCTAGGATGGGTAATTGACCACACAGACGCGATGAAATGCATGGTCAATAATGGGGAGGATGAATGTGTTGGTGTCTTTCTTCTAGTAGAGGTACAAAAATACTACAAACTCAGAGACCCAGAGGAGAGACTGAATACATAATTTGTGGTTAGGTTTTATGAGTTCCATGACGCCAACATGTTATTGGCCTCGTGGTGGAAAGAAGATAAGAAGTTCACAAACAGGACAAATGGTTGGTACAATAGGGTAAACCTTAGAGAGCCTTATATGTATTTGATGACTTTAATCTACCGCTTGTATGGGGAAGCATATTGCTCAATTTTTTTAGAATTATGGATGCCCTTAGAATATACCATGGAAATCTTCAGGAGAAATTTCAATTGGGGAGCCATCATTTCCAAACAAATGAGTATCAACATCCTACAGTTCGAGACATAAAAAGATGGAGAAACATCAGTTTTCCACATGGCATCGTACATGTTGGATGTAATCTGTGCAAGAAATGATTTTGTAGGTATGAATTTAAGTTGGCATGTTGTTGAGTTACTCGTGCCTATTTATTTCAACATTTAGTGGGAAAACACGTACAAAAGATTTGAATCCATGATATGTGATGAGTTCATATCTAGAGTGGACTTCATTATATTTAGAAAATAATGCCCAAGGATTTCAGTGGGAGCCAAAAAGATGATTTCCAAAGTTGGCCACTGGTATTTTAAGGAAACAAACACTTATATCAGAGTGTTCAGGGCTACTGGGGCACCACACCTACTCCCCATTCATGTCCCAGACCATCTCATATTGGGATAATTTTTTTACCAAAACATTCTACAAGGCTATAATGCTTCTTTGGTAAAGGATAAGAAGAGGTCTTTCATACCCTATGGTTTTCATATTGGGTTTTACATGGTAGAAGAGACTACATAGGAGAAACACCAAGGATTGAGTTAGCTTGAGTATCGGTTCTCCACATGTCATTTTCGTAAGCATGATCCAAAATGCATGGTACTCTAGCATGCATCATAGGTGTTATCATGTTGGCCATATGCTCATGATAGCTTCGAATATGATATTTTTACCGAGGGTGCCCAAGACTGGGAGGAATTTCTCTATAGAAGAGATAACCCAAATATGAGTAAATTCAAAGTGATGACCATGGATGAACAAGCTGAGACAATGTTGGCCCTTGACCAAGTTTTGAGGGTTCTTGGTAATGTTTGACCATTTTGGGACTTCGACAGCCTGTCCAAGATGGAGCGCAAGACGAAGCATAGAACGTAGGATCTCAGGCCCTTTTTGGGTCATTTTTGCGATTTGGGATTATGTAATGGGTATGGGAATGTTGGCCCATGGGTTCACCCATGCTTAGGCCTATTTTGCAAGATATAAATAGATGTCTAGGAAATATAAGGAGAGAAAGAAGAGGAATCTACGTGATGTTGTGCTAAGTGCAAGTGTGGTTTGTAAATGCTTTGTGCATACTTTGAGAGACTTGCAGAGTTAAGTGCAAGTGGTTGTAACCGATTGTGAAGGGATTTGTGATGTTATGCAAGGAAGAAGGATCTAGCAAGCTATGCATATCTTCTTTCTTATGCAGAGTAAGGTTTCATGGCTCTGTGCATGTATCTGATTGAAGAAGCTAATAAAGAAGAAGAGTTGGTGGACGTAGCCCCGAGGTGGGGGTGAACCACGTATATGTTGTGTTGCTCTGCTTTGTGCAATGTGTTGGTGTATTTATGTGTTATTTTCTAAGTGCTTGATATAGATAGATGGATGGATTTTTTTACTCTTTGTGCTTATGATGAATCTAGTGGCTAGATCTGATATAGGTGAATGTGCTTAATGCTTGAATCTGCTAGATCTATGCTAAGTGATTAAATACATTGGATCAAGGTGAATGTTGTGATGCTCTGTTTTCTATACGAAGTAGATATTGGTAAAATAATGATGAACTAACAGTGCTAAGTTCTCTATCAATTATTATAATCATAGATCTGTGTCCCAGTTAAGGCTGTAGACACCTGAGTCCTACAACCACCCCTGCCTCTACCTCGGGTAAGACTTCATCTTTTTCACAGGTGTTGCCGAAAGGGCTGGTAGTTAGGGTTTTGTTGGTGCGTTGTTGTAGCGTTGAACCCTAGCTCTACCCCTGTGCCAACAAATGATTTTGTTGTTAGGACCTGAAGCTATGATTGCTGGGAACTAAGGAAGAAGAAGCTTTGTGAAAAGATCTGACCTGAAATTGTGAAATCTCTATGCATAGATCTGTTGCTCTAGTGCACAGTACTCTACTTAGTTTGATGAGCTCTGTGCTAAGGAAAAGAAGTCCAGTCTGAAGAAAAGAGGTAAGATATGAAATCTTTGTTCTTTGAGAAAGGTAAAAATGAGAAGTTTTGATTAAAAAAGGTAATATCTAAAAGCTCCGTGCTATGATAAAGGTAAGAATATTGAAAAGTTCTAGATATGAAAGCGTTGTGCTCTATAGAAGTAAGATAAGTGGATTTTTTTTGTTTCAACAATATGTATCTAGGTATGTTTCATAGATTATGTCCTAGCTTGAAAACTAGGGTACTGGTAGATGAAAGAAGGTTTGACGTGAGTATATCTAATAAGAATAGTGAAAGATATGTTATAACTATGCATAGAAAGAATATTTGGACTAACAAATGTATGCAGGATCATAGAAATAATTTTTGCAGGTTAGCCCCTACGATCCTGGCGTGCAGTAAAAAAAGGGTTGGGGATTAGTTAAAAGAAAGAGAGGATTAACCCTCCGTTATAGTTGCGGAAAACCATGACATATTACTAAGGAATGCCCTGGGAGAAGACCTAGTTGTATTTGTTGTAAAGATATGGACCATGAAGTATTGGATTGCCCTACAATGATTGCTAAAGTTGAAAGAATGAATCTGAACCAAGAAAACCCTAAGGCAGATCCATATACTAAGATTATGGAAGAATCCCAGAAAGAATTAGAGAAAGTATTGTTACAGATGAGAGAAACCCTGAATGACCAATGTCATGTCAGATTATCATAGATCTTCAAAGAAAAAGATTTCCTTGAATAAAGAATAAGAGTCTTCGACATTGACTATGTTCTAGATGAGGAGACACAGGTGAATATCATGACAGATGTAATGTCCCCACTTTGGGACATCATCACAGGGTAGAGACTTATGATGACCAGAGTAGCCAGATGGATGTTATAGTGAGTACAGTGGTATTTGAGAGGCATTGTGGGGTCCAGTTGGCATTTATCATCATATTCCATCATTATGAGCCATTCCGCACAGGTTGGTTTTGGTTTCATTCCATTCTGACGATTTCCATGATTTTGACTATTTTGAGCTATAAGTTAATTAAAATCACTAACAAGGGCATTTTGGGCACATTACTTGGAGGAACCTCTCAGTGTAATAGCTCATTGGAATCGAGAGGAGCAACACTACAGGATGGGATGGCTAGAAGTGACGTTCAGTGTCCAGGGAATCCACAAGGAGAGATAAGGAGATTTTTAGAGGTAAAAAGGTTAATTAATAAATTAAAATGATTTAATTAATTAATTAAATATTAATAAAATGAAAGTCACTTTGGAGGGA
>ML812122.1:50898-60933 GCA_009831015.1 Picea engelmannii
GTGGAAAGCTCACCAGGATACATATGAATGCCAATGGAACTTCGATAGTGGAAGATTTTTAGATTATTAAATTTATTGAGAAAAGTTCCCCATTTACCATACTACTAGGAAAACCTTGAATTGAAAAAGATTATGCGAGAAAGAAAGAATAATAATAAGTTTTAGAACAATAGAAGAAATAGTTAAATGAATTCATGACTAGAAGGATCACACACTTGATTGAAGAACAAAAGAACAAATCGAAGCTATTTAACACCAAAGACCTAGATGTTGAAGTTACAAGAACACTAGAAGACCGAAAAAAGATTGAAGTACCTATTCCAGATAAAGAAGAAGGACCATCCTTGAATTCTAGGAAATAATCTCAACAACGCGAAGTAACTAGGCCAAAAGAAGATAAAAATCAGAATGGGAAAAGTAATATCGAGATGAAGCTCATTGGAAAGAAGACTAGAAAATTAAGTAAGAAGAGAGCTAAGATCAAAAAGTTGCAGGAAGACCCAGAAGGAACTTCGCAGAAGGAAAATTTGCAAAATTGGAGCTTCGCCGGGATAACCGAACAACATCACATGGCACTTCATCATGGAGAAGCAATATAGCCATTGGGGACATTATAACCATTAAAGATAATTCAATGGAAATAGCTGAGAAACAAGAATCAAAGAAAGAGGAGATGTATGATTGAATTGAAACTGAACTCCAAGGGGTACAGTAGGCCCTACAGTCTATCCCCACAACCTGCACTGCACTAGGAGAATGAAAATTGGGAGATGAGCCAACCCAAATCCATCGCCTAGCTGATGCAGTCGAAGCTCGCCTTCGACGAGCACAGGAAGAAACAGATAAATCTACCTAGGCTTTGACACAAGTACAAGGAGTACTCGTTAAGCAATGTAGTGCTGCAGAAAAGGAAAAAATTGTTTTCCAAGCGAAGTTTGATGAAGAAAAAGAACAACTACAACAAGAAAATGAACAGTTGCTCGTAGAGAAAATTGACATAAAATAAGCGGTCAATAGAGCACTTCTCTCTATGACAGCAATAGAAATCAAAGCAGAAGACTGAGTTACACAGTAGGTGAACCAACTCACAAAATCCATCCAGCAACTACAACAACGCATAACGGATGTAGAGCTATGCACTATACCTAAGACCCCACAAGATGTACGAGACCAAAGAGAAGCAAACACCCAGAGGGTAGTTGCAAGGCTAAAGGATATTACCCTGGAATGTAAGAAACTCACTGATTGTAGTGCCCAAACCTATGAACAACTCATGGAGAACCCATAACTGAAGGCACTGGAGTCGCAACTACAAGAGACGAAGTATCAAGTCAAAAATATACAGGCATAGTTGAAGCCCCTGATAGTTGTGGAAAGAATGAAGAGAACCCAAGAGTAGTAGACTGCCCAACAACAGATCCACACTATCTAGAGTAGAGTTATGGAGGTAACTTAGAAACTCCAACCTACATAAGAAAATCCTTACCAATTGTTTACAGAGGTAGAAGGCCAAGAAGAAGAGCTAGAGAAGGTTTCCACTACAACGGAACAACGTCTAGAGGGACCTATCAATGATGCATTCATCCAAGAGTTCACTGAATAGGAGGTTGTATCAAGTCGAAGTAGCTCGAGCCAAACTCGAGGCATTCGAGGCATAACTAGTCAAACTAGAGTGACTTGGGATGAGTCACAGGTGAGTGTTGGGGGCCTGTTGGCCCTTGACCAAGTTTTGAGGGTTCTTGGTCATGTTTGAACATTTTGGGACTTCAATAGCCTATCCAAGATGGAGTGCAAGACGAAAGAATAGATCACGAGATCTCGACCCCTTTTTTGGGTCCTTTTTGGGATTTGGGAATATGTAACGGGTATGGGAATGTCGGCCCATGGGTTTTCCCATGCTTAGGCCTATTTTTTAATATATAAATAGATGTCTAGGTGATGTAAGGAGAGAAAGAAGAGGCATCTACATCATGTTGTGCTAAGTGCAAGTGTCGTTTGTAAATGCTTTGTGCATAGTGTGAGAGACTTGCATAGCTAAGTGCAAGTGGTTGTAACAGAATCTGAAGGGATTTGTGTTGTAACGCAAGAAAGAAGGATCTAGCGAGCTATGCAGATCTTTTGTCTTATGTGGAGTAAGGTTTCGTGGCTCGGTCCATGTATATGATTGAAGAATCTAATAAATCTAGATTCTTGGCCAAGGAAATACTTTTTCCTAGGGTGATCAACAGATTCTTGAACCAGTATATGAAGTCATTGACATACGAGAAATTGCTTATGACAAGAAAAGGAAAGTTGTGATAAGAAGAACGATCAAGAAAATGAAGCTCATGCTCGATAGCACACCTTTCATAACCATGGAGGAGATGTTGTTTGACATAGAAAGTGCTAAGATGACTGAGCTAATCAGAGAAGGATGGCCATAACTGATGCCACTTTAGACAGAAAAAAAATGGATAAAAGGGAGGTAGCTGCCATGAAGAAATAACTATACCATTTGTGACATCAATCAGAGTATTACCAAAATTCAACACACGCAGTGCTACTTTTGAATTGTGAGTTCCAAGAGATGTATGCACAATTCACAAGGGAGAGAGACCTCTTCACCACTTGCATAGTTGATTTCCAAGAAGATACCTTCATGGGGTTGTAAACCTATAAGGACATGTAGCGATGGTATGAGAAGGCACATCAAGCCTTAGAATAGATAGACTACATCAACAAAGTACAGAAGGGCTGAGATACAAAAGAGCATGTCATCCGAGTGTTGATGGAAAAGAACATCACCCAAATAAGGAAGGAAACTGAACACTGGATAAGCATGGTCTAGGCACCCTAATGAAAAATGAAGGAAAGATGGGAGAAGTGTGAGAAAATTTGGGAGAAAATAAACCAGGAAATGAGGAATATTGACTTGCCAGAGTTTGATCCACTATAGGACTTCACCAATTTTTGTGACATAGTTAAGCAACATGAAGAGAAAGACTAGGTATGCGAAACAAAGATTTCACAGATTTCAAGCCTGATCATGGGTCAAGTGAACAATTTCATGGATCCTCCAATTAAATCTCTCGTAGTCTTACAATGCTTGAGTGTCAAACTAATCAAGTACAAAGAATGGGAAATTGAGATGAAGGAGGTTCTCTCCACTCCAATGGGTCAACACAGGTTCCCATATGGAAATACATGTGAACATCTCTTCTACAGCTGGTCAGAATATAAGAGGAACAATCCATTTCAATAAAATGACCCGATGATCTCAAGAGAAGCAAAAGAGAAAAAATAGATAAAGTAGGCCACGTTTCGTATTCTTAACTTAAGACAACTTAGTAGGTATTTTTAGTTTAGAGTTATTTGATAAATAAGAGAATCGACCTTGAGATCAAGGTTGATGGTTTTGGAGAGAAATTTTTTTTCTGAAATATTGTAAAAGAATTATTTATGTGAAAGTTACTTTAATTAAGAAGTTATGTTTATAACAAAAGACACTTCTTTCATTTGAAGCGTAAATGTGATTGGGCCGAGGGGGATTATCTATGTCTTTGAATTCAATATTTGTTGATGTATTGAGTAAGAGTTGTTGTATATGTTATTTAAGTTATCTTATAATGTTGCGACAATTCTTTTATTCTAGTTGATGAATAGAAATCAATTGTTTTAACATGTGATTGATAATAGAGCATTGAAAATTACTTTTCCTACACTAACTTCTTGTCACGTATATATTTTCTTTTGACTTTTATCTCAGATGATGTTGAATGTCTGCAAGTCAAAATAACATTATTTCTAGTTTGAAGTAGTTTAGATCTTCTTCGTTTGCATGCTAAGGTATAAAGGTTATCCCAAAACCCATCTTTCTCCAACATATATTAACTTCCCTCTGCCATTTAGTTTAAATTCCATCATTCTTTCGTTACAAATGTTAGAAAAGGACCAAAAAGAGAATTGCATATCCTAAGGAAAGGTTTCACAGAAAAGACATATCTATCAATCTCAATAACAACCCATTGACAATTCCAACCAGATCACAAATTTGGAGAACCTTACCACTCTTCAAACGCTTGTGAGTCTAATTGGGCCTCTTAAGAAAGTTTGGTTCCTATTATTGATTTAAAGGGATCTCACACCCCTCAACAATACCCAAGCCAATGTGTCTTGGCATATGTGTAGAGCCAAAAAATATTCTTGTCAATTTCAATGTTCTCATTGAGGGGACAATTGGGTTTCATAATTCCTAGATACTTCAGTCGCTAGCGAAGTGGAAAGCTACCTAGAAGAAAAAACCAAGAAAAAACAAACTTCTTAGGCTTAATGAAATAAATACACACTGAATGTAAAATAATTATCCACTTAGAGGGTTGAGAACACATCATCTAGAACTTGTTAAGTTTAGAATCAAGCCTAAATAAAACATTGATCCATTTATACCCATTTGTTGGTTTATATTTCTTAAAAGGCTTAGATCCATTCCATCAATAGTTATTCCACCACATTGTTGTGCTAACGATACCCATTTTTAGAAATAGGTCATCCATACTCAAATCCTACACCTTTTCGATTATAGTTCTACCCATATCACAAAATTGAATTTGTTCTTGAGCATCATCCATGAATTTATGTAGATTATATAAGGAGATATGCGGGGCTGATCAGTAGATGGAGAAAGAGATTATTTAGAAATGAGAATTTTTCATTTCTTGTCTTAGTTATAGGGGCATAACTGTTCTCCCTAGAGCTGCGGAGGCTCTACCAAGTTATCGATGTTTATGGACTTTATGAAAATATGGTAAATTTTGGGAATCATTAATTTCAAATGGATTTCTTAAAAATGAAAGAACATGGGCTATTAGAGGACTCAAGGTTAGTAGTAGTTAGTTTATGATTTAAATTAATTTTTTTGGTGGATGATGTCCTTTTGTTCTATGATGGATCCTTGAGGGAATCCTCTAAATTAAGGGGATTCTAAATTTGTATAATACAATCACTAGTAAGGAGATTAATATATTCAAGTCTCAAATTTATTTCATTGTCATTAATAAGGCTCAAGAGAGGTTATTTCTTCAATAATTTCATTTTCCCTTGGTATGTAATTGGCTAGTGTGGAAAGTGGGTAATGGAGAGAGTGTAAGAATTGGGTAGACCCTTGGGTAGGCTATCTGAAATCTTATTGGTTTCCAGATGACATGATATAAAACTTGTAGGAAATTTTCATTTATACACTAATTCCGTTCGCCCTCAAAGAACTGCTCAGGATTTGTATTTGGTTTACCTGATAGATTGATTTTCCATTTGCGCATATGACATCAAAGGCACCTTCAATGAAACAATTTCTAAAGTAATGTATCCCACGTTCATCTAACACAGTGTCCTGATACCCCAGAAATTTGCCATCATAAAACTCACAACGATCTCCCAAAATCATCACTGCCACAGCTTGATCCCCTTCCACAAGATTACCGCGACCATATGAATTCTGCATAGCTCTACTATTTAAATCATCTCATCTCATGTTATACTTTGATATTAATATCCAATTCAAATACTCTCCCTGGATTGTAATTCGTCTGGCTGTGAAATCTGAAGCAGACATAGCCACCATTTCCGAGAAATCTGTCATCATTCCAAGTGATTATGGTGTTGTTGGCATCCGACCCGCTCAGATTTATGAATGGATTTTCTTGAGGAATAGTCACCTTCTCCCTGCACGATACGTAAAATAAGGAACGAAGAGTTCAGTTTGTCTTGAGGAATAGCCACCTTCTCCCTGCACGATACATAAAATAAGGAACGAAGAGTTCAGTTTCACAATATTTAGTCCGTCAAATAAGATTATATTGTGCTTCAGAAAACGTTCAATATGACAGAATTTAAGAGAGCAACCATAACACAGAATTCACACAGAATAATTAATTGTATTGCTATATTAAACACAACAACACAGTACATATATATATAGTTGATTCAGATCCAACTGATTCCACTCATGGAGGGAGAGGTTGAGAGTATATCTCAACAATCTCCTATAAATCTTCAACCAACCCCTAAATTAATCAATCATTAATTCTAACACCCTCCTTTAATTATTACATTACAAATAAATCACATATTACAATTCTCAAGTCACAACATAGATCTCTGTCTGATCTGGTCTTCATCAACTCCTACACCCACTTCGATGCCTTTGGACTGCACTCTTTCTCTTCCTCTTCTTCGAGCTTACCATTCAACTCGTTTAAAGCATAAACGTTTCAGACCATCTTTGACGTTCTTGTAGAAGTGACACTTCTCGACCTCCCGAAGGACAATCTTGATACTGAACCATCCTATGGATACACTTCCATCTGCGAATATTTTTCTTTCGGCTATCCACAGTTATCTAGGAGAATGATCTAGATACTAAATGTATTCAGCAGTCAACTTCACAACTTGACCTTTTTACACACACTCACAAACACAATGATAACCCGTAATTGATTATCTTGGAGCACCGAAGTACAACAAGACCTTACAGCATTTAACAAACTTGCCGACATACTCAAACTAGTAATGCATTCTTATAGCACCGAAATGCTCAAGAACTACAAGCTTGAATTCCATCACTTTGTTCTATATTTGGTTCTTCATCATTCATTTCACAAACTCTTTCAAATTGTATAGCAAAAGAAAAAATACGACTTCCACATAAAGCTTTCACAATCTTCGAACACTTCAAACAATGCACAGACAGCTAAAGAATGCAAGGGAAACCTCCCCGTTATGAAGACTCAACCATAGAGTAGTAGCAATATACTTCCATATARCGTCTCCTCCTYTTGTTGYGATTCTTCTTCTCACACCCTTCATCATATGTAGCGCCTTCAACAATGGCTCCCCTCTTGGTTAGTGGMAGCTATTCAAATTCCTTTACARAGAACAACAATATTCAATAGACAACAACATGGAGTCGCTTAAGATCCGATCTGAACTCGTTTGACCTTCTGTTTCACCTTATGTTTCAGATAGAGCARCAGATCTRAAGAGTGTAGACACAACTGGAAACATGGATCTTGCAACCAAATAAGAATTTGAGCGAGTTTCTCACGCACATCTTCCGTAGTCCTCCCTAACCACAAKCTTAACGCATATATGTGCTTCTGGGYAGCGTGTATCAATGGTGGCTACAACAGAACAATGTCCTTGTGAGAGGATTGCAGACGATATGGCAGTYTAGTCTGTTGCGATGTTCAGGGTACACAAGGGTCGCCAAGAACAATCCTGTAGCTGATCTCACATACAACACAACAGCTCACACATACACACGRAAATCTTCACACAAAGAAAACTCACACCTATSTACAGAGAATCAACTATCTAAGATCTCACATCTTCCTGGGCATTCYCGTGAGGGATTAAGCCCAGCCAAGATCTGATACCATGACAGAATTTAAGAGAGCAACCATAACACAAAATTCACACAGAATAATTAATTGTATTGCTATATTAAACACAACACAGTACAKATATATATAGTTGATTCAGATCCAACTGATTCCACTCATGGAGGGAGAGGTTGAGAGTATATCTCAACAACCTCCTATAAATCTTCAACCAACCCCTAAATTAATCAATCATTAATTCTAACACAATATTATAATGATCTAAAGAAAACGTGTGATCACGAATTGTTTCACTGAATGAAGTCTAAGTTCATCTCGTTGCCTCATATTCTGAAAGATTCATCCAAAATAATTAATCAGAAATGAATCCATCAACGGAGCAAGCCTGATTCTGATCCTTCTAAGAAAATTGGTCACACCCTATCTCCGTTCTCCCTCAAGAAATCCCCAAACCCTGCGTTGGTTGCACCCGTCGTTTGAGAATGAACTTTCATTTCCTTGCCCGTGGGCTATTCTCATTTTTTGGTTTGAGCTGTTAGTCGATGCTAAATTCAGTGCAATTTACGATGAATTTAGAGTCTACATAGGGGCGTAAACATAATCTATCACGGGTGCAAGAATGGGTGAAAAAAGTTCCTAGAGTAACGCCTAACCGATGGCAAAAACCTCCTATAGTTACGTCTACCTGGGTTATGATTGGTCCTGCAAGTTACATGCTGAAAAATAGTTTTGTATTTATTGGGAAAGCTGAGTGAGTGACTACTGGTAGGGAGATGGATAGGAGGACTATGGTTTGACATGTTTCTATACTCTAGGTTGTGATTACAAGGAGATGGACAAATGGATAAAAGAACTAGGTTGTAAGTGCATTCCAACTAATGATGAGTAAGAGGATATAAAATGACCAAGGAAAAGTTGTGTGTTAATAGAATGAACTGATTATATGGTGCCCATGGATGATTATAATGGGATGCTAGCATGCATAGGTGTCCTAATTTCAAGTGGTAATCTACGTTGAAATGGAACAATTGTGTGATTAGGAGTGAGCAAAGGCTGGGTGAAAGGTGACACCATTAGCTAAATGATAAGGATAGTCTAAATGGTTGTAGGAGGTGTAACCATGGTTATGATTTTAAACTGGGTGAGAGGAGTAGATCCATGGTTCTAAGAATTATAGGTGGAACCTATTTTGTAATATGATCTAAAGTAATATAGATCTCCATCCCACTCATGAGGCATGTCCATGTCTCTATGTGTGGTTATAACCTTATGAATCAATAGATAGGGAGATCGACATAATAATAGTTGATAGAGTGGTCACAAATTTAGTTGGGATTATGAGGATCTCTATAGAACTGAAAAGTGGTGTTATTTGGGTCATTAGAGATAATGGATGAAACATGGTTTAGGTGTTATTCTTTGTTAATTATGTCATATATAATGGTAGTATGAAGACAAGCTAAGGGATGTCACTTAGATATTAAAATAAGAAGTAATAAGTTAAAAAAAATAAGGAAAAGGAAAAAAGAAAAAAAAAAGTCATGAAGTGTAAGAAGAAAAAGGACCAAGCAAAGAGATAATGGGACAAAACCAAAGATACCCTATAAGTAAAAAAGATAATGGGACAAAACCAAGAAAAAAGATAATAGGACAAAACCAAAAATACCATATAAGTAAAAAAGATAATGGATAATGGAACAAAACCAAGACACCCTATAAATAAAAAAATTGAAAGACGAAAAGCAAAATCAAAATGTAAAGGATGACCCAAAGATACCCTACAAGTAAAAAAATTGAACGATGAAAAGAAAAAGAAAAATGTAAAGGATGACCGACATGATGAGCCTCTAAAAAAGAGGAGGGAAAATTATTAATATAAAAGATAAAAAATGGAATATGTGCAAGTAAACTAGCATCAAACTAGTTTCATATTAGGTTCAACATAAGAATGTATTCTACTTGAAAGGAAAATGTGAGGGAATAAGGATGATCTATGGAATTACAACACGTTTAAATCCTCCTCGGGGACACCTTAGGTGAGGCAGCACTGGAGATACCAAAAGTATTATAATGTAGTGTGAGTCAATAAAATAAAAAAAGAAAGGTTCACTATTAATTTCTTATTCATGGCTAACAAACATTGTGGGTGTTGTAATTTGCAAATGCGGAAACACAAATTACCATAAGACAATCAATACAAACGCAGACAAAGAACACAACAATTTACATGGTTCACCCAAATGTTGGGCTACGTCCACCAAACATAGGTATCGATTATCTTATTATTCAACTAATGGAGATTACAGTTGGGTCTCACTCCTCTTTGATTCACACAGCCTCTACGGACATACATCAAATTTATAGCAATGTACATATTAAATGTAATCTCATCCATATTCTATCTTAGTCGCATTGGTTACAACCAACCTCGGTTTATAGGATCTGAAATCCTATTCATGGATGAATTGTTGTCACCGTTTCCAACAATCTCCACCTTAACAACAATTAAACTGATACCTTGCTTCTGCTTCTGTTCATCACCTTTTCTGCAAGCCAAGAGAAGCCAAGCACCATTGTAGCTTCTCTAACAGTAGTGGTTTTGTGAACATGTCTGCACAATTCTCTTTTGTATGCACTTTTTCAAGAGAGACTCCACCTTCAT
>ML812122.1:64972-90895 GCA_009831015.1 Picea engelmannii
CCTTCATCATCCTCCACCTTTACATATTATATTTTAGATTTCAAATATAATAAAAAACCTTTAATACTTTCCAAAAAAGGTAAAAGTATACTTTTAATTTTTTGAAAAAACAAATTTCATAAGAATCTTTTTTTTTAGTGCTCCTTATGAAATGCATCGTACCTTATAAAATAATGCATCGTACCTTATGTAATTGCCTTATGAAAAAAAAATTCATAAGAATCTTTTTCAGCACTCCTTGGAGGATATATGGGTGCACCGAACCATAAGAACGAGTGGCGTGTAAGGGTAGTACAGGGCTGGCACTCCCTTTGATTGGTAAGGTGAGCATTGACTCCCTCTCGACACTCCCTCTAAAAAACCAACGAATTTCATTTAATCAGCGCACCCCTAGAATTGGTGTCCAACGTCGGTGCTCCCTTTCAATGATAGCCAAAGCACCGATGCCAAAAGAAAAATTTCAACAACGATTTCAACGCGGCCTCTTCCAGTGAGCGACTTCTTCCAGTCTGCGTCCTCCTCAGCTCTGATACCAATTTTTGTAATTTGCAAATACGGAAACACAAATTACCATAAGACAATCAATACAAATGCAAACAAAGAACACAACAATTTACGTGGTTCACCCAAATGTTGGGCTACATCCACCAAGCATAGGTATCGATTATCTTATTATTCATCTAATGGATATTGCAGTCGGGTCTCACTCCTCTCTGACTCACACAACCTCTACGAGCATACATCAAATTTATAGCAATGTACATATTAAATGTAATCTCATCCATATTCTATCTTAGTCGCATTGGTTACAACCAACCCCAGTTTATAGGATCTGAAATTCTATTCATGGATGAATTGTTGTCATTGTTTCCAACAGTGGGTTGATAAGAACTCACTTCGAATGAGTCAGGAAAAATATCATTTTTTTTTCTTACTTCTTACTAGGAGTGTAGGTGGAATGAATGGCGAACCTACAAGGGAAAAATAAATATAGATAGTGAGGAAAAATAATGCTAAGGAAAAAATGATACGTAAAGGCTAAGAATAGTTCAGTGGAAAATGGACCCACTAAGGTCAAAACCTAAGTGAGGGAAATATTACAATGGAGTGCTATTGATTAATATGTGTAATCTAATATGTCAAGGAGAAATAATATGACCTCAGAGATCTAGTGGTAATGGTGGAATGTAATACCTCTCGTTATAATGGTGGAATGTAATACCTCTCGTTATAGGAGTCTACCAAAATGTAGATAAGAAGATGAGACCTAAATGGAAGTCAATAAGGATGGTCATGGTAAAGCAAAAACAAGAGATAGTAGTCAAAGGGGTCAAAAGGAAGAGTAAAATGACTCAATATACAAGTAGTTAATCAAGTAATTAAGCAATAAAAAAAGATGTATATTAGTCCAATAAAATGAAAAGAAAAAGGAAATAATCAAGTAGTAAAGTGGAAAATAAAGAGGTAAAGGAAAACAAGCAAGTCAATATGCAATAAAAAAAACATTAAAAGGAGTTATTTAAATATGCAATTAAAAAGGATACAAGAAGGAGGATGTCAATGTGTAAAGGTAAAAGAAAAAATAGAAGGGATGAGTAGGAGAGCACTGTCATGAGTAAAGTGAATAATGAAACTATTGTGTGATACGTGTGACAACATGATGGACTCTTTAAGGAGTTTTGTGGAGGGCGATCAATTGATCAATAATAGTCTGGTTGAAGGTTTTGTTCCTCTAAAGTTAGTTCATGATTTTTAAGTTTCCCCATATGTAGATATCACTGTGAATGAGGCCCCGAGTAAGATAAAATCAGTTGAGTTGAAGGTGGTTATTAATGGTTTGGAGAAGAAGGGAAATATCTCAATTGATATCCATTATAAAGGAAATCCTAGTAAGGGTGATAGGGTTAGTGGTGAAGCATACAAAGGAGTGAATGTGAATTATAGTATTGGAGATGAGGAATTGGGTAAAAGGAATATGAATAAGTGTGTTAAAAAATAACTTTTTTTATGAGACTAGTTCTTGGTCTAGACATCAAAATGCATGAGGTGGTTGGTTTGACTTCTCAATCCATTTTCAATTGATTTCATGGTAGGAAAGTGGGTGAATTTTCATTATTGAGGGCATGGTTTCAAGATACATTGGAACCTTAGGTAGGGTACACTTTGAATTATTATATTTTATCTAGATGTTGGGTAGGGTTTCTATTTATATCTCAAGAGGACTTGTAGAAGAAATTAGTGCATCACTAGAAGTGAGATTCAATTATGATTTTTAACAAATGTTAGTCACATTTATTTGAATCTTTTACTAAGAGAAGTGGTATATTCACCCCTATATGCTTAAAGTGTTTTGATATTCCACTAGATTTGTGGTATTTATATAACTTTAAATAAATTGGTAATGTGCTTGATACTCTTCTTGAAGCAGATATGCTATTTATAGACATAGGTGTTATGTCTATAGGCTATATTTTGGTTGGAATTTCACAAAGGGGAGGTATTTTTGTAGATATGACATTGCAAAAAATAGATCATACCTTTTTTCAACCTCTATACTATCCGAGGGACCCATTTAGATGTATTTGGTGTCATAAGTATGGACATGTGGTTATGGACTCTAAGTTTCCTTTTCAAAAGAAGGCTTGGAAATATTGAAATGGTAGGTAGGTGGGGAGGTAAATTTTCATTATGGTCCTATCATGTCAAAGTTTGTTGATGATCTGTAGAATGTTGGTGGTTTGGAGGCCCAAATGGAGATCTATAGTTTCATGATGGAGGGTGTATAAGAGGTTAGGCGGTGGGGGTGGGGGGTGGATAATGTGGTGGTAGTAGCTCTAGTGGATATTTATTCATATTGGATGAATGGTTCACCATCGATGGAGACTAATCCTACCCCATATATATGCCAAAATGACATTTAGGTATGTCCGTACAATATCAAGCCCCATTAATGTTGTAATATCCTTCTTTTGATTCTAAAAAGCTAGGGTTTATACATTTTTTTAGAGATAATGGGAAGGACTTATCTTGGTCTCCAAAGCGTATGGTGGGGTGTAGCCAATCTATGGAGATAACGATTACATGATCTCCTAAAAGGGGGATAGGCCCTGCAGAAGGTTTTCATAGTGGGTTTGATTCTAGTGACAACAACTATGTGATTTCTAATAAAAAAAGAAAGGGCCCAAATGTGGTTGGTAGTAGATACAATCTATGCTTTAGGAATGAGGCCTTGGGTGATGTTGAATGGGGGATTGAACATAAAATAACATGTATTGAGGGGGAAATAAATAATGGGCCACACAAAGGAGAAGGGTCTTTATGAAGTGATGTCTAGTAAAATTGCTTTATTTTGGGGCTTTTAGAGTCAATAATGCATGATAAAGTTCTTAATGAATACTTCCAAAATAAGGTTCTTGGTTTAAAGTTTTTTGGAGCATCGAATTTTATCCTAGAGGGAGATGATAATTTATCATATGATACATATAACAAAAATATGTGCACATATACCATCTCTGAAGATGAGGATTTGATGAAAACAAGTAGCAGAACAAGAATTGCTTTAAAGATGCATAATTTGCTTAAAGATAAGGGGAAGGTGGAATACATAACCTATGAGAATGAATGTGATGGAGATGGTGAACTTATCCTAAGTTTAAGATTAATTGAAAAAGAGACATTTTATCATCGACTATATTGTGCTTGGCCCAGTGATCAACAACTACCTAGAGTGTATGAGGTGTTTCAATTTTGGGGACACAATGACATGATACGACCCTCCAATATTCATGGAGAAAATCTAGGCTTATTTATTGTCCAAAATGTCCATGTGGGATATAAACATAGAAACAACTCACAACAAACCACTAGGGTATTAATTCCATATTATGGTCTGTCATATTACAGTGGTGAATGGAGAAGACTAGCAGAATATAAGCCTAGCATGTCATCATATGGTCTAAATTTGAATATGTATACACATCATCTCCAAATGGAAAGTGGAAAATAAATGCATAGATTTAATATTACATATATAGATGGGCATACATACACAAAATAAAATATTGTAGGTTTTATAAATAGTAGTAAGGGAAGGGACCCTAATGTAAGACCAAATTGTCAATTTGTTAAAGTTATAAGTGATAAAGATGGAGATATGGAAAGAGAGGTTGATAGATTTATAATTTTTGAGGATATTATGGACCTTACCATTGGGAATGAGTGATTTATTAATTACCCATTCTTAAAATGCACTCTTGCACGAAATAAAAGGGAAGAACAAGGTCTCCCTAAGGATGTTCGTAAGGGCAAAAAACCAAAGAATAATCAATGAGTGTGGATTGACATTTTATAAACTATGTTGTCAAAATTGTGTTTTATTTTAAATTATTGTATAAAAGAAGTAGTCTATAAAATAATGTTTCAATATTCAATTGATGTATATATGTTCATAAATTCTATATTTTTATTGGTTAAGACATATTTTATTATATTTCTTTGAAATTGATACAATTGTGATTTATCCAATTGTTTCCAAACATTAAATATTTTTTGTGTTTGTTGATAGGTAGAAGATATTGATGATACACCTACTAATACTCAAGATCAAACCCAAGGGGATATTTGCATGTCCAAGATATGAAGATCAATTTCAAGGGAGGTATTATAAATATCTACATAAATTTATCTACGCAAACAACATGGTTTTTCTACCAAGAGATCATAAGTTTAGAAATCTTTTGAAGGATCAATTTGATGGAAAAGTTGAAAATATAGGCCCTCCCATGATTACAGGTCCAAGTGATTGGCTTAAGAAGTATGAAGATGCTGAATTGAAAGATTGAGATGATTTTTTTCCCAGGGTGATTCATTTGAAAAACTAGAACAAGTTGTAGTTAATATGTCAAAAGGACTGAAAATGAAATGCACATTTTATGAGATACCTTACTCGAACGATCTGTTAATATATCGCCTATTTTATCCTATGCACATCTTAACAAATGTATCAGATTCTATATTTCGACATATATCAGGTAAAGAGAAGGACACCTTGTCTTCGAGGAGATATATTTCTCTTTCGCGTACCAAAATTGATAGAAGGTATTTGTGGACAAGCAGAGAAAATGAAACATATGCATAAGCTCCATGTATTTCGGAGAAAAAGAGATAGACCAAATAAAAAATGTCACCTATTCAATAAAGAAACCTATTGGCTATGGTTCATCATTGGATAGAGATTTTACAATTGATGGACATATCACATGATTTAAAACACATGATTTTCATAATTTTATGAAGTTATTATATATCATCATTTAAGTTTTACTGGTAACATTGATTAAGTACTAAATACATTTTGATATTCTATTGTGTGAGAAAAATTACTAATGAACTTTGATAAATGTGTTTGATATCATATTCCATTGGAAATTAGAAGGGATTCATGTCTTATAGTTGACTTAAGGAATTCCATAATTCAATTTTCAACATTTACAAGGTATGTGGTATGGAATGATCATGTGTGACAGACAGAGATATTATATTCCATTATAATCTTTCACTAAATGTTCATACTAATTTACTATTATTATATTAGGTGCATGAACTTCAAGGATATCCATGAATGTGAAGTACCAAAATGGAAGAAGGAAATTGCAAAAATTGTGTGTGTATTTGAGAAGGACCTCACTACAAGTTTCATGTACCTACAAGTCCATTTACTTATACACCTAGTTGATGACATTGAATTGGCATGTGTTGTATCAATGAGGTGGATGTTTTTCTTTGAGAGGTATATGAAAACTCTAAAAGGATATGTTTGACAAAAGGCACATCCAAAGGGTTGTATGGCTGAAGGGTATGTATTGAATGAATAATTTTTCTTGCTATGTGAATTCCTTGATAAGGATTTTGAATATGAGCCATGCTTCTAAGATGAAGAACGAGCATCATATATTATTGATGGAGAAAAAACAAAATCTAATGGTGCTCAAGTATAAATTAGTAGGTAAATTCATGATCATTGTCATTTTTTCCTTGTAGTCATTAATTTTCTCTATAATTTATTTCTCAAATTAACAACATAACATTTGGAGTTTGAAATAAACATGTTGACATGTAATAGGTGTAGAGGAAATTGCTATACTCCACAAGTTCATTTTGTACCACATGGACTTTATGAACAAATGGATTGATTTGTATGATAAAATGATAGAATAAGTGTTAAAATCGAGGAGACAGTTTAAGATATCCAAACCAAGGAATACTCCACCTCCCATTGATATTCTTGGGGAATGGGGCAAAGATTGCACACTAGAACGGGTTACTGAACAAATTCAAAATCAAATAGAAGATGCAGGTGTAGATTCAAACATAATAGAATATGAAATGAACATGGGTAGAGGATGTGAAAGAAAGGTATAGTTGGAATTTTACAAAATTTTGTTTCCTTACAATTTTGACACTATTCACTATTTTAATATTCGTCATTATATTTTATTTCACTGAAATAAATGGTCTTTCACAGGCGAGGAAATATCTTGCAATATGGGCATATGGATGGCATTATAGTGTAGAAAGCGTAGATGTAAAGACAAGATCCTTTGACTGTGGCATCATGGTTGATTTCAAGAAATCTCGTTAAGCAATCTAAAAAGATAAGTATATTATTGAAGGGAATCTACAATATGTTGGGAAAATCCAAAAAATTATTTAGTTGGATTACCTCTCTTTTAAATGTTGTATTTTTAAGTGTAGATGGTATGAAGAATTTGAGAGGACATGAATATATGATATCCATAGTGGATTTTTTTCTACAGATTCCTCGAGGTTCCTATTAGAGGATAAGGCATCTGATGCTCTACCAATTTATTGTGGGCATATATTTATTTAACTCAAATAAAAAGCAATAGTGATCATTAATCTATTAATTCATAGTTTGTTGCGATAATACATGTGTTTGCTGATGAATAAATTTTTTATACGATACGTCTAATATATGTATGTCATTCATCTCCAGGTATTTTTCTATGAAGATATTTCAGACCCGAAATGGATATTTGTCATACATTCGGATCCAAGATTAAGGCATGTATTTGACAATGCATTAGTGGATATTGAGCAAAACAATGATGGAAAACAAAATGAGAGAGAGGGATTATAGAACAATGAAGAAATCAAAATCCATGATGATGTTGAAGATGGTTATGTTCAGGCACAAGAAGACAACAATCCAAAGTTATATGATATTATGGAAGACAACAATATGGATGGTATAGAAAATGATGATCCAAATACATATGGTAACAATATAGATTGTCTAAAGTCAAATTTCAATGATGATGAAGATAATGCAAGTCAAAATGAGGATGATGATAATATTAAATACTTGAATAATATATGAACATTGACAATGATACATTGGATGGAATTGTTGTAGACAATAATGTTAATGATAAAGACTTCTAAATTTTCAGAATTATTTGTAATCTGTCTTTTAAAAATGTTGACTCTTATGGCATAAACTTTGAAATGCTTTAGTATTACTTTTGTCGATACAAATTACCTATTGCAATATCCTTAAAGTGTTCAATCTTTTCTTTGAATAGTTGGAAAAAAAATTAGGATTACCTGGATAAGAGTTAGCATAGTTAGTGGTAATTTATTGGTTGATAATGGTTTACAGGTGTTGTCAGGTTATTTTTTAGACTCAGACTAAACTAGGATGAACAACCTATTCAATAACAATACATTAAATATGCAATTGTTAAAACATATAATTAGATATATTGTATATGTAAAACAATGTAAATCCAAACCATTAGGCTAAATGTATCCAAAGTTTGTTCATTAATTTATATTTTAAAACAAATTGAAATATTTCACTAAGATTAAGCCTAAGACCTTAACCTTTATACCATATAACCCCTAACCCATTGAAACATGGACGATCTCGAATATTATGTATTGGTTTGATGTTTTATTTACACGCATGCGATTGATATGATGATTTCAGTATGGATGTTATATATATATATATATGGATTATTGATAGTTTTCTTGTCAGTGAATGCAAGATTGGAGACGCTTGCTAATATAAATGACATAAGGATTAAAGGGTCCATGCACATAAACCAAACATTTGAGGGAAAGGTGTGGCAACGTACCTGTCATAGCCTACTATCACTCCCGCCATAGCTTGAACTATAGGATAACGATTATCTAGTTCGAGAGGTCCATGATGTCGTGAGGGAAGACTGAGGAAGTCGTTCATGAAGAAATCTAAGGGGCACATAATAAAGTAAAATCCTTATTCCTTAGAATCCCTTAGTCTCTCAGAAGGTCGACCGAGTAGAGTGTTGACTCCAAGTGTCAGATAAAATTCCAAAAATATTCAAAGACGAGTGATAGCCTTGGAGCATGGATGTATGTCTTGAAAGGCACATTGCGTAAGTAAATAATGTGTCAATAAAGTCTAGATGGCCTAGAAAACATAATAAAATGTTTAGACATTGTTATAACAAAGTATTAATTAAGTATATAGGGGATTCCGCAGTGCAAGATATTAGATATTATTTTCGGGCTTCAATCCCATTTCTTCACCCCTATGAGCATCACCCGATGCAATGAGTGCTAAGTGGACTATTCAAATCATGAGAGTTATTGGTCAGTTGCGACTAATACTCATGAATATGGGTCATAGATTAATGACTTACACTACGCAGTTAATCTCGAAAATAATATCTAAAGTATTAATTAATCAGTAATTTATAAACTCAAAAGTCTACGTCTAATCCTAAGTCTAAGTCTAAATAAAAGACTAAATAACACATTATATAGGTTAATAAAATTGAAATAATCAAACTCTAGGAAAAGAGGGAATACAAATTAAAGGTTGAGTAAAATGCACATGCGTGCATGAAAATAATAAAAGGAATTTATAAATAAATAGAAATTAAAACATGAGACAAGAGGGTGTCAACATAGAGTAGAATCTTGAATCAATGTACCACTAATACTAACTAAAAGAACACCCCTAATCCAACTAAAACTAATATCTAGTTAGGGGACACTCATTAAATGAGAAATTGGGGAACTAAGGGACAACTAAGAGAAAAATAGGAACACATTTGGAAATGTGAGAGAAAAAGTCTTTTAAATAAAATAAAAAGAAATATTACATGTGCAACCTTGGGAGAGTGTGAAACATGTATTGAGTGAATAATACTTTAATTTAATTATTAATCATGAATTAGTTGTGCATGAGGACAAATTTCATTGAGTAATTTTCTATAAAAGAAATGGATAAGAGGGAAAAATGATCTCAATTCTTTAGTACTTTATGCTCCCAAAATTTTTCTTGACTAAGTAGTACTTGTGAGAGTTGGGATTTCAAACCTGGAAGAGTGGCAGCTCATCCTTGAGAGGTAAGTCTGGGTGCTATTGTTTTTTTGGTTTTTGTGTGTGGCCCTTTTGCGGCTCGGGGGACTAAGAGGGAAGAAGAGTAGCCCTAGTGTTGGCATGGAGTCTTGAGATTAGCAAGTGTAAGCAAGGAGTTGGATGTCGCGAAAGTTTGGTTTGAAGATCGTCAACTATTCCAAAATTCGGGATATGGTATTTTATTTGTTGTAGTCATTTTTCTGCTAAATAAAATAGCATGCCGTAAATTAATTTATTTTAAGGATATCGATATTGTTCTGAATTGAAGTTTTTATGAGAAATTACTTTAGATCTTTTATTCTATGCTGAGAGTTAAAATTCAATGAAAATAAATTGTTACGTTTTTATTGATTATGATATTATTGATTTTTATTGATAAATTACTTCAGATCTTTTATTCACTATTGAGGAATACAAACTTTAAAGAAAGAGAATTATTCGATTTCTTTTCTGAAGTGATTATGTGGATAGTTGAATTTTCCTGTTTAAATCAGAATATCATGCAATATTTAGGGATTGATATTTAGAGTTTAGGAGATTGTAGCTGACGATAATATTACCAGTTCCTGACCATTGGAGTGTATCTTAAGTGTCACATGTTAAGGGAAAGATCTCTTCCATTTCCTAAATTTTAGATAACATACTTAATGTTCCTGTACACGGACTCTCCGAGTTCCTTAGTGATTCAGAAGATTGATACCACTATTCTCCTAAAGGAGAGAGGTTTATTTCTTAACTTACAATTGCATGACATCTTTGAGTAAGAACAATTAGTTTTTAGATTAAGGATTAGTTGGCTTGTAAGGCTAGTTTATCCACACCTTCCTTATTGTATGCATATTTTTATTAGTAGTTTGGTCATTAAAAATATGAATCTCGATATCCTATAGAAGACTGAGAGTTGTAGGTATTAAGGTGTAAATTTTTTTATCTGGGAAAGAACTACTATATAAACTTTGCTTAACGATGAGAATTCAGCCGTCGACTTCTTTTGACTCCCGAAATCTTGGCGATACCAGTATTCATTTTTGTTTTCTGATAACCGAGTATTAAATTCCTTAAAATATTATCATTTAACAATTAAATTAAATTATAAGGGATATGAGATATCGGATAACCGCGTGACTGTCGATAATTATAATTATCAAGGTTATCCTTTTGACAATTATTGAACTGTCAACTAGATATCCAGTTCCATGGGATAGTACAATTAGTTAAGACGTGCGCACACTCTTTCAGTTTGGGGAGAGGTCACGAGTTCGAAACCTGTGTCTCTTGGGGCTGCGAAGCTTTATCACTCCCATACCAGCCACTATGTAGGGAAGTATCTGGGGTGGGTTTCCAGCGCAGAATTCCAACATGGAAAAAAAAAAAAACTAGATATCCACTACTCCTTATACTCGTGAAATCTTATTGTTCTCATATGTCGGAACCCCTGATTAGTATGTTGATGATTTATTATGGACGTTCTCATTTCAGGGGGTGGCTACAAGGTTTGCCATTATTTATATTTTCCAATTTGGGACTAAGTCTTTCTTTGACGTCATAATCTTAATTTAACCAATATAGTCTTAACCATAATGTATATAATTATAGATATTGTAATACGTATAATAACCGGAAGACAAGGAATCATGTCTGTTGGTTTATGATTCCCGTAAGGTTTTTTAATAATGATTGAATGAGTAATTAAATTATTATGTCCATCATACATATACTGTTAATCTAGCGTCATAACTTATATTAAGACCGATAATTAAATTTCTATTAATGTCGTTATCATTTTAGTATCTATCAATTAATACCACGCGATTCTAATAATAATTACGTATAATTGAATATATTTATTGACTTGAGAGTTATTTCTGAAGTAAAAAATTTAATGATAATAATTGAAACACTTATATTATGCATGTCACACAATTGTTTAAGATTGATGGAATGTTGGTTGTCATTGATGTCAACCTTTGGAGGGTGATATCCTATATTGATGTCAACTCTTAGTGATTGTGTGAACCCTTAGAGAATTACGGTAGCACAAAGGCATGGGCAAGGGACCTGAGTATGTTCGAGTTATAACAGAATGCATATCAATGAATTTATAGGTAATACTATTCTATATGGATCACACCATTTTCGGTGATATGTGGAATGTCTCATAACTCTTGACAGTTAGAGAGTTATGGCCATATGAAGTTAGAGAACCCTCATGAGTTATCTAGAATCCCATAGAAGATCAAAGAAGTCAATTATTTTAGAAGATCCTAGAAGAAGTGCATTAGTCAAAGGAATTAAGCATGGGTATAGTTGTTGTATTAAGAAAATAATTAAAAATAAATTAGTTGCAACAAGAAGTTGTGAATAAAAATAAATTATTTAAGTAATAAAGTAGTCAAAGTGGTTGCAAAGATAAATTATTTAAATAATAAAGTGGTAGTGAGTTTACTATTTATGGATAAGTCAAAGTAGTTGCAAAAAAAATTAATTAAATAATAAAGTTAGTTACAACTAGGAGTGGAGATCTTACTATTTGTGGAAAGTGGTTAAGTTAAATGGACAAAGTGGTTAAGTTAAGTGGACAAAGTGTTTAACTGGAAAAAGTCGATAAGTGAACAAAGTGGTTTGGACAAAGTGTTTAACTGGAAAAAGTTGATAAGTGAACAAAGTGGTTAAGTGGAGAAAAGTTGATACTTCTAGAGGAAGCTAGTTGGAGAGTATAAATAAGAGAGAAAGGGTCTCCTATTAGCACATATTAAATATCATTTAATATCTATTTTTTGAAAGGTTATTTGGCTAGGTATTGTTGATAAAGAAAATTGTGGTAGAGAAATCATGGCAGGAAAAGTGTGGCAGGAAAATCACTATAGGAAAAGTGCAGTAGAAAAAGTGTGGTAGAAAAAATATGGCACGAAAGTTGTGGTAGAAAAATTGCGGCAGGAAAAGTGCAGCAAGAAAAAGTGTGGCAGAAAAATCGCAGCAAGAAAAGTGCAGCAGAAAAATTGAAACACAAAAACCGCGATAGAAAAAGTGCGGTAGAAAAATCGCAACAGTAGATTTGCGACAGCAAAATCACGACAAGAGAACTGTACAATAAGGAAAAGGTATGGTTTTCATATGTGTACTATTGAATCTGTGAATCTGGTTGAGGGTTTTCCTTGTAAATCTGTTGGATACCTTCTTGGAAGTTTAGGGCTTGCTGTAGAGTTGATCTAATGAAGATATACTGAAGTTTAGTATTGGTTCATGTTTGAAGCTTTTTTGTTGAGGTATGTTGTTGAATTTATTAGTACATATAGAGGTTGTATAACAATGAGGTTGTGACACATGGTTGATGTAAGGATTTATGATATTTGATTTATGGTGTTATTTGTGAGTGTACTATATTTCTAGAGGTATCTTGTTGGTTATCTTGGTGTATATTATTAGTATATGGTATAGGTATATGATTGGGTACATGGATGAGATACATACTTGAAGTACATGGTCATTATGATACATATTGTTGAGGAATAGTTTTGTTTGCTGTTGATACATAATTGATACATGTTGTTGGTTATGTTTGTATAGTGTTTATGTACATGATTATTGGTTATGTTTGTATAGAGTTGGCACATGGTTGTTGGTTATGTTTGTATAGTGTTGGCACATGATTCGAGTGATATTATTGTGATTTTGGGTATGAGATCTATGTTATCAGATCTGATATATTCAGGAGAGTGTTGGTATATGTTGTTAGTGTGTTTAGTTTTGTTGGTACATGAAAAGAACATGCACACGTTGGCTATAGGATAGTGGCACAGGTTGATTATAGGTCAGTGGCATAGATTGGTATAGGTTTACAACAATATATCTCACAGTGATAGTCTGACAGTGGTTCCATCATTCTACTTATATTTCAGGGCAGTTAGACGGGGAACGGATATGTGCTTGTAGCCACCTTATGGTTGTAGCTAGAGAACATAAGGGGTTGTAGCCTCCTTCTGGTTTTATCTAGAGAATTGGGGAGTTGGATTTTCCCAAGGTTGTAGCCTAAGAAAATAGGGGGGTCAGATCCTCCTTCCAGTTGTAGATGGAGAATTGGAAGTTGGTGTTTCCTTGAATGTAATTCTTAACATATAAGAAAAATCATTCGGTGGTTTTATCCTACATTGGGTTAGCACTTAAATATTGGTGTACTATGCATTGTGTGGATGCGTTTGTTACTGTTTATTATGCATTTATTAATGTGAATGCTCATGATACAATAATATATTAATGATTAAAATATGAACATGGTTGAATAAGTAAAATAATATACATTCTCGTTTAATGGATTAATAATTGGTATAATTTCTCATTACAAATTCACACCCCCCCCGAGTAATCCAACAATCGATATCATAACAGGGTCCTTTAGGAAACAATTTAACCACTGGAAGGAGATCATGGATTATTCTGAGAATGGAATACCATTCTTTAATGGTGAAAATGGTTTAAAGTATGTGATATGGAGCGGAAGGACGGAGGTATTTTTAAACACACAGGGGTATGATATTTGGCAGTCCATTGTTACAAAATATGATAGTTCAAAAAGGGAAAATACTACAACAAAGAAGGAAATAAAACGAAATAACAAAATTGCAATGGATTTCATTTTGGAAGGACTGTATGATTCAGTAAAGGACAAAGTGGGTAAATTTTCATTAGCTAATGAACTGTGGGATAAGTTACATAATATCTATTCTTCACCCATCATAGAGTAAGATAATGTCAAATAATATGAAGGTACAGATTAGTAAGAAAGGTGTTCATCATGTCAAACAGATTCAAAAGATGAAGAGTACATAATCAACAAAAGTATGTTGTTTTTCTTTAATTGTGAAAAACTTCGACATCTTGAAATGGAATGCCATGAAGAAAATGAGACATAAAAACTAATTGGAATAATAGACAATTATGAAGTAAAACTGATCAGTTCTTTATATGCACCAAAGAACTTAAGAACTTCACTAGAAGAAGGCACAAAGGTCAAAGAAAATCTTAAAGATCAAAATAAGTATTTGGAAGCCAACATAGCAACATAGAAGGAAGAAGTAGAAATGAGAGAGAAAATATTGACATATCATCTTAAGGAAATAAGTAATGATCTAAACTAGCATGAGTTAGAGTTTATTCAAGAAGAGAAAGGACTTGAAGAAAAAATAATCAAACTAAAAATTATGCTTGAAGAAGCGAAGAGAAGAGAAGAAGTCATGAAGTCTTCGATAATGAAAAAATAAGAAGAGGTTGAGAAGCTTGAATAAGAAGTTGCCACATTAAGAAGTAAAATTGTGAAGCTTAGAAAGAATGTTGAAGAAATAGAATGTAACATCCTGCTCTGGCGCACTGAGAAAACTTATTTTTGAGGACACTTGCTCGCAAGTGATCTGGAATTTTGTGATGTTAAACCATTTATACCTTATTATGATGCAATTGACAGATGGCATGATGTTTTACTAGTTTTGATTGACACAGGTGCTGCTGAATTTGTTTTATGGAGTGTGCAGGGTTTTTGACCTTGAGGATGTAGAGGCATCGGTAGAACCCCCTTGGACTCCGGACTGAGTCAGGGAGTGTTCTTTTGGGTTGATATATTTACTGTGATGTTTCATTGATTTGATGATTTGATGTTGACATTTCTGACATGATTGTTGATGATGCAGGATGACGATAGCTTGCCGACTAGACTCACATATGGAGTAAAGGGGCCACACACGATTTGCAGAGAGGTTGAGGGAGATGGGTGGACAACAGCCCTGCCACCGCCTACTAGCACTCCCACCGTGGCTGGAACAGTAGGTTAACGATTACCTAGTTTGAGAGGATCCATGATGCCGTGAGGGAAAACTGTGACAGTCGCTCACGATGATTCTAAGGGGCACACAATAAGGCGGGGCCCTTATTCCTTAGAACCCTTAGTCTCCCACAAGTTCACTTAGCAGAGTGTTGACTCCAGGAATTATAAATGTCTACCAATCAGTCCAGTTGGCGAGTCGAACCTTTGGAGCATGTGGTGCATCCTGAGGGCACGTCGCACAAAAGAAACATAAGAAGCGGGTGGCACCCTTGGAGCACGTGGTGCATCCTGAAGGGCATGTCGCGTAAAGGATATGAATGAGGCGAGTGGCACCCTTCGAGCACGTGGTGAGTCCTGAAGGGCACGTTGCATTGATGTGGATGAAGGAAACAAACCTAAATAGCCCTAAGAAAATAATTCCTTAAGAGATTCTTAAACAACTTCCCTAACCCAGTGACGCCCAGTTCAGAATCTAGTACTAAGTTTAAAACTTTTAGGGTAAAATTTTAGTCTAACCCTAAGAGTAGACCCTGGAATAAAAATAACAAACTAAACAAAAACCCACCTAAGTAATAGTTGGTCTTCATAAAACTCTTGGGGCGATGACGAGGGTAAGATTTAAAGAAAATATAATAGTTTTAAAATTTTACAAGAAGAAATTAGTTCCTAACTGGTGGGAGAATGACATCACCTATGTAGTACAACATAAAGAAAATTCCAAAAAAAAAAAAACAAAAAAAAACTAAGACCATTATCCTCTCCTTATCCCTGTCTACATTATTAAACTATCACCCATCACCTTAATCTTCCAATATCCATTTCCCATTTACATGTCCATTTCACATTATTAAATCACCATCCATCCCCTTAATTTTTCAATATTCCTCTTTTATGTTATACATCTACTTTTCCCACATACATGTTAGTCATCACTTTAATCTCTTAATAACCTATATATATATATATATATATATATATGTTAATGACAAATTAAAATGATGGATGATGATAAATTCAAATGATGAATAACATGCTTGTAAATAGGAAAAATAAAGTAATATATATTTATTATAAACAAATTGATGTGTATTCCATAATCTCGAATTTTTAGAAAAATAAAATAATTTATGGAGAAGGGTAGGGATGCGTGACACTTGTAAAAGAGAGAATTTTTTAGGGTTTCATTAAAAACTTAAAATAAATATGATTTAGGGTTTTGATGGAGGAGGATAAAAGAAAGGGAAAAGGGGGAAAATGGGGGATCTGCTATGAGGTATTGTTATGCTGCCAAAATTGGAAACTGGACTGATTGCTTGTGAGGAGTTGGGGATTTTCTCAGCTGATTGAGTGGTAGCTCAGCCTTGGGGGCGAGCTAGGAAGCTAGGTTACTGTTTGGAATGTGTGTGGCCCCTTTGCGGCTCGGGGGGATAAGGGGGAAGCAGAGTACCCCTAGGGATTGGCTGGGAGGTACCGGTGAGCTCTTGATGGTCGACGAGCAGGATTGCACGGAGCGCGCGGAAAAACCTTCGGAGGAGGCGATAAGGAAAAGGTATGATTTATATTTTAGTAGATTATAATGTCTTATGACTTACTCTGGATGATAAAATTTCTTACCTCCGTTATTGGCGTAGTGAAGGAAACTGTTATGGTTGTTACTTACCTTTGTTAAAAATGTATTTACCGGTGCTAGTTTTAAAAAAAACAAAAAAATAAAATGTGTACATATATATAGAAATCTGGATTGGTTCTTGATGGGGAAGGGCGAATTCGTTCTGGAATTTGTCCCTGGCATTTCATTGTACTTGGGTTCTGAAATTTGGTTCTGTTTCGTTTCCTATCCTTACCTTTTTGAGAAAATCTGGTTCTGGCATTTCCGTTCCAAGAATGATTACGGTGAAACCGTAGCTGGAAGGTTGTTGGGTAAGTTGGTTACTGAAGTTTAGGTAGCGGCCCCTTTCTTGTTCCTTTTCTCCTTACTGATGTTGTCTTCTTACTTCATACTTCACGGCATTCGTCTTCATTTTCGTATGTATGCCAATTTGAAATTTAGGCCCTGGTCAAATCTATCTTCTTGTCTACAATCTGTATTCGAAAGTGGACACATCGTTGAAATTTTGAGTGAATATTTTTCTTTATTGTGTCTGTAAAATTTAAATGCTTTTTCATCTTCAGGTAGCACTTGAATCTAGAATCACATTGCAAGATCACAACTTAAATCAAACCAACCATTGACTTTGGAAACTGATTGATCAGTAACCCTAAAATGAATTTTCTCATCAGCAATGAGATACAAAATATCTAGCACCTAGATCCGACATCCACTTATTTTTTTTTATTTAATAGATTAAATGCTATAAGATTCAACTATATAAAAATAATAGGCATACCGTTAAGCCAATCTCATCACCCTAATCTTTAATACATTTTAAAAAGAAAAAGAAAAGAAAAAAATTGTTGTCCCTTCCTCTGCGTTTGTCTTATTGATTTGGGTGTTGGGTGAACTGGGCGTTGTAAATCTCTATGGGTGTGTTTACGTAGGTGTAGGGGAAATTCGTGTTTGTAAAGTCACCCTGGATGCATTTTAAATAAAACGTGGGTGTGAAATCATTCTGGAAATTCATTTTTTTTTTCGCTTCTGTGGGCAATCCGTCCGAGAGGTTTTAATTGAATTGGTTCTTGTATTTGTATCTGGGCGTTGGGGGCATGGTAATTCATAACCTTTTAATTATTTAAAATTAGCTTAGGGTTTCAGTAACAATCGCTTGATAGGCCAGGATTTGTTGGAGCTAATCACTTTGGATTTAAAAGCAGTTAGATGTGACGGGGTGTATTAAAAGTTATTAAAATTTTTGCATATACCGTAACCACGAATTTACCTCCTGTCACACTGTGCCTTGCCATAATGTCATTGTTGAGAATCGGATTTAGGCCCTGCGTGTCTACTGTGTACCTAACAACGTATTCAATTGCGTTAATTCCTTCACCTGTACTAATTCCAAAACATAAGTAACTGATATGGTTATAAAGAGAGAGGAAAAATTATATATGCATTTGAATGAAAATAGTTTAATCGTTTAAGCTTTAATCTATTCCAGAAGGCTACGCATTGATTGAAAGTGGATGTTATGCTTTAATAGTAGGCGTTCAATGAGTTATAAAGGTTATGTATTGGGAGAATTACTGTTTTTTTTCTTTACATAGGGTAGGGTCCTTATTGTTAAATTTGCAACGCATTTAATTGTAACTGCAATGTTATTTAATTAATTGTTATTAAATGGTTGATTAATTGTTATTGAAATGTTAGTTAGTTGCAATGTTAATTATTAAATTGCTATTTAGTTGGTGGTGAAGCGTTCCTTACTGTTAAGTTTGCAATGCATTAAATGGTAACTGCAATGTTATTTAATTAATTGTTATTAAATGGTTGTTTAATTGTTATTGAAATGTTAGTTAGTTGCAATGTAATGATTAAATTGCTATTTAGTTGGTGGTGAAGCGGTCCTTACTGTTAAGTTTGCAATGCCTTAAATGGTAACTGCAATGTTATTTAATTAGTTGTTATTAAAGGGTCATTTAATTGTTATTGCAATGTTAGTTAGTTGCATGTTACTTATTAAATTGCTATTTAGTTGGTGGTGAAGTGGTCCTTATTGTTTAAATTGCAACGCGTTTAATTGTAACTGTAATGTTATTTAATTAATGGTTATTAAATGGTCATTTAGTTGTTACTACAATATTAGTTAGTTGCAAGGTTAATTATGTAATTGCTAGTAGTTGGTGGTGAAGCATGAAATGAATTGTTATTTAACGGAAATGCTAGGATAATGTTAGATGGAAGGATGTTGTTAAACTATTGAAATTGTTAATGAAAAAGTTACGGTTATTAATAGTATAATTTGACATGGTTATTTTATGGAGACATGATGGTAGTTTCTTTATGATTCAGTAAACCGGGATTTTGCAAGTAAACTAATGTACATTGTTAAGACTGGGATGGTACTCGTCGCTTAATGGAAAACAAATTGAGAAATTGTTCTATGATTGATGTCTTCGAGTCTCAATAGTGGTTGGTCGATATTAAAGTCCTCCTGACTGGTGTCTCCCGTAGAGGTCATGACTGTCCTTGATTTTGTAGTACTTGGTGGTATTGCATTGCATGGTCTACTGGTGTCGGGAGGGATGTAGACACCTTCAGTAGCCTTAGTACATATGTTTGTGTGTTTTTCTGCGTCAAGAATCCAGTGTCGTATCAAGAGTCTCGGGCCCTTTAAAGGCAAGGTTTCCACTCTTGCGACACACCTAAGGGGATTACTAGTTTCTACCTGAGCAGTTGGCTAGAAGCCTATCTTACCTCCTCTCTCTCCGGAGCAAAGGACTAATATTAAACGCCCTGCTTTCCTGTGCAAAAATAGTAAAACCTACTACCATGGATTCTACCTTCTGTGTTCGTATGGTACCTACCCAACATGTCATTTATTGTTGAAGATATTGTGGGGCACCTTTGTCTTGGGTAGTATTTGCTTGCAGTTACTGTTGTGCACCTTGCGTCTTCTTTTTGTGATCGTCGTGGTTGCGTCTTGTTAGTTATCGGGTGGCGACGTAGATTCCAGTGTGTCTGTCTCCCCTCCTACATGCGCGCACACACTTTTAAAAAAAAATAAAAATTTGCACCTGTTATCAGCATTGTTGTCGTAACAAGGAGGTTGTTACATATGGTATCAGAGCCGGTTCGACTTGCGACTTGGGATTTGCTACGGATTTCATTGACAGGATTAGATTGATTATACTGTTGCTGATCGAGTTGATTGTGTGCATGAAGGTAATCATGGTTAGAGGATGTCGCAGAGGCAGACGATGGGGTGCTAGGGGAGGAGGTGTGACGCCTCCAGTAGCATCCACGCCTGAGGGGTCTAACCCCCAGAGAGGCGAGCATGTTCTCAAATAGGAGCAGATAGCAGTGGGTGATGTTATTGGGATGATGAGATCCTTTCAAGGCATGTCCGAGGCTCTGATCAGCCGATTGGACAGAGACGAGGCCAGGGCGCCAGCACCCCCTGAGGTTCCACCGTGCGCACCGGCCGTTATAGGTAGCATTCACCGTGAACTCGAGAAGGTAAAATTTCCCGAGTTCTTTGGTGCCCCGGACGGCGCAGCCTCCAAGGAATGGTTGGAGAATATGGAAATGTGCTTCGCACTTCGCAATTATACCTACAACATGAAGGTCCGCATGGCGGTCTTTCGACTGAAGGAGAGCGCTCTTCTATGGTGGAAGACACTCCTGCCGCAGCTGAACATGGCTGTGGAAGATGTGTCATGGGAACTGTTCGAGGAACGGTTCCGAGAGAGGTACCTTTCAGAGGAATTCATTGAGTGTCAGCTCAATGAGTTCAATGCATTATGACAGGGAGGTCGTACGGTGCCCGAGTATGAGGCACATTTCATGTAGCTGCTCCAGTATGCTCCACACCTTAACACAGAGAAAATCAAGGTCAAACGGTTCGTGTTTGTCTTTTACGGTAGCCTGCGTGCAAAGGTTAGGATATTGATGCCTCAAACCTTGCACGCCGCTGTCCAAAAGGCCCTCATAGCTAAGGAGGAGCTTGTCAGTGGGGGTCAGACCAGGACTCCAGTGAGACCCGCAGGGCAGAGTTCATCTGGTACACCGCAACATCAGACACCAACGAGACATACGCCGGGACATCTTGGCTTCCAGAGGGGATCCACTTTTGCTACACCTCGACAACCACCATCGCAGCAATGGACACCTTATTGAGGACCACAACACCAGCAACAATATCGTCCACAACAGCAGTAGCTTAGGCCCGTTCAGCAGAACAAACCAGGGTTTCAGGCCGGTGAGCAGTCATCTTCTACTTTGGGTACCAGGACTATTGGGCCGAAGAAGGGGTGTTGGACGTGTGGGGAGCCACACTACCAGCACGACTGTCCCGTGGAGAGGACCAGGGCGTCCGGATCAGTCGAACCTGCTACCGTGGGAGATATGGGCAAGGCCCATCGGATTCATGCAGCGGTGAATAACCGCCAGGCAGAGTACCAGTCGACTGTGCTCGAGATGACAGGTACTATCGCTGAGTAGACCCTTAGTATTCTGATAGACCCATGTGCTATTGAGAGTTTCATTTCTGGTGCAGCGCTAAAAAGGATTAAGGTAAAGGCAGTCGAACAGGATGAGTTTATCTTTGTGGAGATGGCTTCAGGAGCCAAAAAAAAGGTTGGAGGAAAGGTTATGGGTTGTGCGCTTAACCTGGGAGAGTTTGTCACGAGGGTGAACTTGTATGTCACGATCTTAGGATATTATGACGTCGTTATCGGTATGGATTGGTTGGAAACGCATGAGGCGATACTCAACTATAAGATGAAATGGTTGAGCTTGGTTGATGACGAAGGATAGAGACGTGTGATTGTAGGAAGGAACCAGGGAGTTTCCCTATGGTTCGTCTCTTCCTTACAGTTACGGAAGAGTATGCACAAGGGGTGTAAACTTTATGTGATCCTCGCGCTAAACGAGAAGGGAGTAGCGGAAGGTCTAGAACACCTTCTGGTGGTGAAGGTGTTTGCAGATGTATTTCCAAAGGAGTTGCCTGGGATGCCGCCGGAAAGGGAACTGGAGTTTACCATAGACCTGAAACCGAGAACCGAACTGATAGCAAGAATGCCTTATCATATGTCGACCCCGGAATTGCAAGAGTTGAAAATGCAACTGAAGGAGTTGTTGGATCTGGGACTAATACGTCCTAGTGTGTCACCATGGGGTGCACCAGTTATTTTCATACGAAAGAAGGATGGATCATGGAGGCTTTGCATTTACTACTGTCAACTGAACAAGGCTACGATCAAGAATCAATATCCCTTACCAAGAATTGATGATCTGTTCGATCAAATGAAGTGCTCGACGGTGTTCTTCAAGATCGATTTGCGATCCGGGTATCACCAGTTACGGATTAAGGAGGAGGACATCCCTAAGACCGCATTTAAGACAAGATTTGGACATCACGAGTTTATTGTTTTTCCATTTGGACTGACAAACTCCCCAGGGGTATTCATGAGTCTGATGAACGGGGTGTTCCGCGAGTACTTGAACAAGCTCGTCCAAGTATTCATTGACAATATTTTGATCTACTCTCGGATGACAGAGGAGCATGACGAGCACTTGCACTTGGTACTACAATGTTTACGAGAACACAAATTGTATGGGAAGTTGTCCAAATGCTCTTTTTATCAATTGAGGATTCACTACTTAGGGCATGTCATCTCCGACGAAGGTATCACCGTGGATCCAACCAATGTTGAGGCTATTATGGAATGTCCTGTGCCGACGAATGTCATAGAAGTGCATAGTTTTATGGGATTAGTGGGATACTATCGATAGTTTGTTGAGGGTTTTACGAAGATAGCAAATCCGATCACGGAATTGCAGAAGAAAAACAAGAAGTTTGTTTGGACAGAGAAATGCACGGAAGCATTTCGGAGGCTTAAGGAGTTGTTGACAACCACGCTGATACTAAAGGTCCCCAACATGGACGCAGAATTCTCGGTATGCACTGACGTATCCAAGGAAGGTTTAGGCGGAGTCTTGATGTAGGATGGACGAGTGATTGCTTACATTTCGAGGAAGCTGAGAAGGCATGAGGAGAACTACGCTATGCATGATTTGGAGTTATTAGCCATCGTATATGCCTTGAAGGTTTGGAGACACTACCTTGTTGGACGAAAATTTGAATTAAAGACTAATCATTGTGGACTACAACACATTTTTATGCAAAGCGACCTGAACGCGCGACAACGGTGTTGGTCGAAAATGATTAGCGAGTACAACTTCAAGATTACTTACATAAAGGGAACTGTGAACAGAGTAGCTGATGCTTTGAGTCGGAGACCATGCATATTTTCGGCGATACCTCTTCAGACGAATCTACGTGAGAATATTCTCACCTTACAGCGTGATGATGACTGGTACAAAGAAGTCAAGGATTTTATCGGACAAAACACAATTATGGTACCATGATATGAGGGATATTCTTTTGATAGCGACGGTTTATTGAGGTTTATAAGTCGGATTTACGTACCTCCAAGCGACGAGTTGAGGATGTTGGTCTTGAGCGAGGCTCATAGAGCAGTTTACATGGCTCACCCAGGAGTTACGAAGATGAGGGCAGACCTTAAACCCTTATTCTTCTGGAAGGGAATGAAGGCCGACATAGTAATCTTTGTGGCTAGATGTCTCGAGTGTCAGCAGGTAAAGGCTGAACATAGACACCCAGCAGGATTACTTCAACCACATGCCATTCCAGAATCGAAATGGGAAGTTATTTTGATGGATTTTATTGTTGGATTGCCACCGACGACAAGGAGACACAACTCGATTTTTGTAGTAGTAGACACTCTGACGAAGAGTGCTCACTTTATTCCGGTGCATACGATGTATCAGGCACCTGACATAGCGAGAGTTTTCATCAGTGAGATTGTGAGGTTGCACGGTGTGCCTAAGAAGATTATATCCGATCGAGGATCAGTGTTTAATGGACGATTTTGGACGAGTTTCCAAGAGGCCTTGGGAACTCAACTTAACTTTAGTACTGCATATCACCCAGAGACTGACGGACAGACCGAAAGAATGAACCAAAACTTGGAAGACATGTTGCGCATGTATGTGATGGACCAACAAAAACATTGGGAGGAATTCTTGCCTCTAGTAGAGTTCGCTTATAACAACAGTTACCAGAGCACCATTAAGATGGTGCCTTTTGAGTTTCTTTATGGGTAACTATGTCGGATGCCCTTGAGTTGGGATCAGCTTGAGGATAGGGTCCTGGTGGGACCAGAAGCGATCCAAGAAATGGAAGAGAAAATGCAAACCATAAGCCAAAGGATTAAAGAAGTGCAGGATCGACAGAAGAGTTATGCCGATGCACACCGAGTCGACTGTAGTTACGAGGTCGACAATCGAGTCTTCTTGCGGGTTAAACCGCATAAGAGTTCGATCAAGTTTGGAAATGGAGATAAAATCTCTCCTAGGTTCGTGGGACCTTTCAAGATTGTGGAGAGAAAGGGGCCCATGGCCTATCGACTAGCCTTGCCTGATTCTTTGAGGCGTATGCACAATGTTTTTCATGTATCTATTTTGAGACATTATATTAGTGATCCTACACATGTGATTGACCTAAGTTCCTTGCAGGTATCTGATGAGGGAGCGCTCATGGCTGAGCTGGTCTGCATATTAGATCATTGCGTTCGACAGTTATGACGTCGAACGGTAGATCAGGTCAAGGTCCAGTGGGACAGTTATAGTCTGCACTCGACAACCTGGGAGGAAGCATATGATATGCGCCAATAGTTTCCATTTTTGTTTAATAGATAGACTTATGATACGGTGGTACTTCTGATACTGTGGTACTTTTTTTTCGGCATTATACTGAGAAACTTCGGGACGAAGTTTAGACCAAGAGGGGGTGTATGTAACATCCCGCTCTGGCGCACTGAGAAAACTTATTTTTTAGGACACTTGCTTGCAAGTGATCTGGACTTTTGTGATGTTAAAGCATTTATACCTGATTATGATGCGATTCACAAACGACATGATGTTTTACTAGTTTTGATTGACACAGGTGTTGCTTACTTTGTTTTATGGAGTGTGCAGGGTTTTTGACCTTGAGGATACAGAGGCATCGGTAGAACCCCCTTAGACACCAGACTTAGTCAGGGAGTGTGCTTTTGGGTTGATATATTTACTGTGATGTTTCATTGATTTGATGATTTGATGTTGACATTTCTGACATGATTGTTGATGATGCAGGATGACGGTAGCTTGCCTACCAGACTCACATATGGAGTAAAGGGGCCACACACGATTTGTAGAGAGGTTGAGGGAGAGGGGTGGACAACAGCCCTACCACCGCCTACTAGCACTACCGCCGTGGCTCGAACTGTAGGTTAACGATTACCTAGTTCGAGAGGATCCACGATGCCATGAGGGAAGACTGTGACAATCACTCACGATGATTCTAAGGGGCGCGCAATAATGCGGGGGCCTTATTCCTTAGAACCCTTAGTCTAACACAAGTTCACCTAGCGGAGTGTTGACTCCATGGGTTATAAATGTCTACCAATCAGTCAAATTGGCGAGTGTCACCCTTGGAGCACGTGGTTCATCCTGAAGGGCACGTCACACAAAAGAAACACAAGAAGCGAGTGGCACCCTTGGAGCATGTGGTGCATCATGAAGGGCACGTCACGTAAATGATATGAACGAGGTGAGTGGCACCCTTGGAGCACGTGGTGCATCCTGAAGGGCACGTCGCATTGATGTGGATGAAGGAAACAAACCTAAATATCCCTAAGACAATAACGCCTTAAGAGATTCTTAAACAACTTCCCTAACCCAGTGATGCCCAGTTCAGAATCTAGTACTAAGTCTAAAACTTTTAGGGTAAAATTTTAGTCTAACCCTAAGAGCAGACCCTGGAATAAAAATAACAAACTAAACAAAAACCCACCTAAGTAATAGTTGGTCTTCATAAAATTCTTGGGGTGATGATGAGGGTAATATTTAAAGCAAATCTAATAGTTTTAAAATTTTACAAGAAGAAATTAGTTCCTAGCTGGTGGGAGAATGACATCACCTATGTAGTACAACATAAAGAAAATTCCAAAAA
>ML812122.1:90945-102224 GCA_009831015.1 Picea engelmannii
AATCTTCCAATATCCATTTCCCATTTACATGTCCATTTCACATTATTAAATCACCATCCATCCCCTTAATTTCTCAATATTCCTCTTTTATGTTATACATCTACTTTTCCCACATACATGTTAGTCATCACTTTAATCTCTTATTAACCTATATACATATATATATGTTAATGATAAATTAAAATGATGGATGATGATAAATTAAAATGATGAATAACATGCTTGTAAATAGGAAAAATAAAGTAATATATATTTATTATAAACAAATTGACGTGTATTCCATAATCTCCAATTTTTAGAAAAAGAAAATAATTTATGGAGAAGGGTAGGGATGCATGACACTTGTAAAAGAGAGAAATTTTTAGGGTTTAATTAAAAACTTAAAAGAAATATTATTTAGGGTTTTGAGGGAGGAGGATAAAGGAAAGGGAGAAGGGGGAAAAGGGGGGATATGCTATGAGGTATTGTTATGCTGCCAAAATTGGAAACTGGACTGATTGCTTGTGAGGAGTTGGGGATTTTCTTAGCTAATTGAGTGGTAGCTCAGCCTTGGAGGCGAGCTAGGAAGCTAGATTACTGTATGGACTGTGTGTGGCCCCTTTGCAGCTCGGGGGGCTAAGGGGGAAGCAGAGTACACCTAGCGATTTCCTGGGAGGTACCAGTGAGCTCGTGACGGTCGGCGAGCAGGACTGCACAGAGCACGCGGACAAACCTTCGGAGGAGGTGATAAGGCAAAGGTATGATTTGTATTTTTGTAGATTAGAATGTCTTACGACTTACTCTGGTTGATAAAATTTCTTACCTCCATTATTGGCGTAGCGAAGGAAAATGTTATGGCTATTACTTACCTTTGTTAAAAATTTATTTACCGCTGCTAGTTTAAAAAAATAAAAATGTGTACATATATATAGAAATCTGGATTGGTTCTTGATGGGGAAGGGCGAATTTGTTCTGGAATTTTTCCCTGGCATTTCATTGTACTTGGGTTCTGAAATTTGGTTCTGTCCCATTTCCCATCCTTACCTTTTTGAGAAAATCTGGTTCTAGCATTTCCGTTCCAAGAATGATTATGGTGAAACCGTAGCTAGAAGGTTGTTGGGTAAGTTGGTTACTGAAGTTTAGGTAGCGGCCCCTTTCTTGTTCCTTTTCTCCTTACTGATGTTGTCTTCTTAATTCATACTTCACGGCATTCATCTTCATTTTTGTATGTACGCCAATTTGAAATTTAGGCCCTGGACAAATCTATCTTCTTGTCTAAAGTCTGTATTCGAAAGTGGACACATCGTTGAACTTTTGAGTGAATATTTTTCTTTATTGTGACTGTAAAATTTAAATGCTTTTTCATCTTCAGGTAGCACTTGAATCTAGAATCACATTGCAAGATCACAGCTTAAATCAAACCAACCATTGACTTTGGAAACTGATTGATCAATAACCCTAAAATGAATTTTCTCATCAGCAATGAAATACGGAATATCTAGCACCTAGATCCGACATCCACTTATTTTTTTTTATTTAATAGATTAAATGCTATAATCTTTCACTATATAAAAATAATAGGCATACCGTTAATCCAATCTCATCACCCTAATATTTAATACATTTTAAAAAGAAAAAGAAACGAAAAAAATTGTTGTCCCTTCCTCTATGTTTGTTTTATTGATTTGGGTGTTGCCTGAACTGGGCATTGTAAATCTCTATGGGCGTGTTTACGTAGGTGTAGGGGCAATTTGTGTTTGTAAAGTCACCCTGGCTGCGTTTTGAATAAAACGTGGGTGTGAAATCATTCTGGAAATTCGTTTTATTTCCGCTTCTGTGGGCAATCCGTCCAGGAGGTTTTAATTGAATTGGTTCCTGTATTTGTATCTGGGCGTTGGGGGCATGGTAATTCATAACCTTTTACTTAATTAAAATTAACTTAGGGTCTCAGTAATAATCGCTTGATAGGCCAGGATTTGTTGGAGCTAACTGCTTTGGATTTAAAAGCAGTTAGATGTGACAGGGTGTATTAAAAGTTATTAAAATTTTTGCATATACAGTAACCACAAATTTACCTCCTGTTAGACTATGCCTTGCCATAATTTCAGCGTTGGGAATCGGATTTAGGCCCTGCGTGTCTACTGTGTACCTGACAGCATATTCAATTGCGTTAATTTCTTCACCTGTACTAATTCCAAAACAGAAGTAACCGATATGGTTATAAAGACAGAGAAATTTTTTTATATGCATTTGAATGAAAATAGTTTAATTGTTGAAGCTTTAATCTATTCCAGAAGGCTACGCATTGATTGAAAGTTGACGTTATGCTTTAATAGTAGGCCTTCAATGAGTTATAAAGGTTATGTATTGGGAGAATTACTGTTTTTTTTCTTTTCGTAGGGTAGTGTCCTTATTGTTAAATTTGCAACGCATTTAATTGTAACTACAATGTTATTTAATTAATTGTTATTAAATGGTTGATTAATTGTTATTGAAATGTCAGTTAGTTGCAATCTTAATGATTAAATTTCTATTTAGTTGATGGTGAAGCGGTCCTTACTATTAAGTTTGCAATGCATTAAATGGTAACTGCAATGTTATTTAATTAATTGTTATTAAATGGTTGTTTAATTGTTATTGAAATGTTAGTTAGTTGCAATGTAATGTTAAAATTGCTATTTAGTTGGTGGTGAAGCAGTCCTTACTGTTAAGTTTGCAATCCCTTAAATGGTAACTGCAATGTTATTTAATTAGTTGTTATTAATGGGTCATTTAATTGTTATTGCAATGTTAGTTAGTTGCATGTTACTTATTAAATTGTTATTTAGTTGGTGGTGAAGCGGTCCTTATTGTTTAAATTGCAACGCGTTTAATTGTAACTGTAATGTTATTTAATTAATGGTTATTAAATGGTCATTTAGTTTTTACTGCAATATTAGTTAGTTGGAAGGTTAATTATGTAATTGCTAGTAGTTGGTGGTGAAGCATGAAATGCATTGTTATTTAACGACAATGCTAGGATAATGTTAGATGGAAGGATGTTGTTAAACTATTGAAATTGTTAATGAAAAAGTTACTGTTATTAATAGTATAATTTGACATGGTTATGTTATGGAGACGTGATGGTAGTTTCTTTATGATTCAGTAAACCGGGATTTTGCAAGTAAACTAATGTAGATTGTTGAGACTGGGATGGTACTCATCGCTTAATGGAAAAAAAATGGAGAAATTGATCTATGATTGATGTCTTCGAGTCTCAATAGTGGTTGGTCCATATTAAAGTCCTCCTGACTGGCGTCTCCCATAGAGGTCATGACTGTCCTTTATTTTGTAGTACTTGTTGGTATTGCATTGCATGATCTGCTAGTGTCGGGAGGGATGTAGACACCTTCAATAGCCTTAGTATATATGTCCATGTGTTTTTCTACGTCAAGAATCCAGTGTCGTATCAAGAGTCTCGGGCCCTTTAAAGGAAGGGTTTCCACTCTTGCGACACACCTGAGGGGATTACTAGTTTTTGTCTGAGCAGTCGGCCAGGAGCCTATCCGACCTCCTCTCTCTCTGGAGTAGAGGACTAAGATTAAATGCCCTGCTTTCCTATGCAGAAATAGTAAAACCTACTACCATGGATTCTACCTTCTGTGTTCATACGGTACCTAACCCAGTATGTCGTTTATTGTTGAAGATATTGTGGGGCGCCTTTGTCTTGGGTAGTATTTGCTTGCAATTATTGTTGTGCGCCTTGCGTATTCTTGTTGTGATTATTGTGGTTGCATCTTGTTAGTCGTCGAGTGGCGACGTAGAGTCCAATGTGTCTGTCTCCCCTACTACACGCGCGCACACACTTTTAAAACAAAAAAAAAAATTGCACCTGTTATCAGCGTTGTTGTCGTAACAAGGAGGTTGTTACACAGAAACATTTGCATCAATTGTAGAGAATGAAGAGAAGCACACTAGGTTGTTAGAAAATAAGAATGAGGAAAAGAGAAAGAGTTATGTAGAAGTACTCAAAGGAAGGAGTCACGGTCAACCATAATCTAAGAAACTAATAAAGATATATCTTCAAGAATACCATCTATGTTCAAGATACACATAAGCTTCAATCATGCTCATGATCAATTAAGGAAGAAATTCAGAAGGACTACACCACAAAGAAGAGCATTCACTCTCAGGTATGTAAATTTATTTAATGGGTATTGTTTTTATTGTACTAACTTTGGACATAAAGTTGCACATTGCAGGGATTATAAAAGAAATGTTCAAGAAAGAAATGTTTATGTGGCCCCACGTAACATTGAATGTTACAAATGTCATAACTATGGACACATAGCTCGTTATTGTAGAAAAATGATCGATACTTCCATGAAAGAGAACATTGATATCAAATATAAGAAAGTATGGATAATAAAATAAGAACAACAGGTAAACAAAGACCAGGTTCCAGAGATCTCAAGATTGACAATAAAATAGGATGAAAAGAAATATACAAAGAAAAAGGAAGATGTCAGATACATAAAGGTATGGAAAATAAATGAAAGAAATGAAGGACAGGTAAATAAGGAACATGTTCAAGAGATTGTACTTTCAAGTGTTGTAGTGAAAGATGAATCCATGGATAGAAAGAAAGAAGTCAAAGTTCAGAGAGATGATGAATCTAGGGAGGAAGATGATGATAAATCTGCATCAGAGAAATAATTTTTTGGACCCATCGAAATTAGATACTACCAGGTAATATGAATATTAGACAGGGGGATTCTATGCGGTAGCTGTGATAGACTAGAGAACCATCCTTCGAGCAGCTTGTAGATTTCCAGTAGACAAATTCAGAGTAGTCAATTAGCAAAAGTACAATATGATAGATTAATCAGTTGTAGTAGTGAATAATTCATGATAGTACAATTAAAGATGGGTCCACATTATGGAAAGTTGTGTAGTAGAGTCTTGGACAGTATGGACATAAATGGATTCATAAGAACACTTGGGAGGTTTGGGCAGATATATGACAGTGGATGAGAGCATGGATTCATATATTGGTTCATAGAGTGGTTCAGAGACAAAGGAACATTATCATAATGGATGATAATTACACAAGAATATTTGAATGCTTATTATTGAATGATTTTCATATATGTTAGTTGATTACACAAGGAAGAACCAATGGAGAATAACTCCAAAAGGAAGTAGCTACAGGAAGACTTGTATTATTTCTACACAAAATATGGCAAAGAAGCAAGAGAGAGAAACATAACCAAAAAGATAGGTAGAAATATCATTCAAAGAAGTTGTCACGCAAAGAGGTAAGAATAGAGTTATGATTCCAGAGGAAGAGATCCATCATATGCAGGATATAGAGTTAGATGCTTGGAGAGAGAGAACATATGCATGTTTCCAGGGGGAGTGATTGTCACAAGGGAAGAATGATCTATATAAATTAAGTGTTACATCAAATTGATACCATTTTTCAAATGGGGAGATATTATTCATATGAAAGGAGAGAGAGTAATTAGAGGCTTAGAAACGCATAGAAAATATCGAAGGGATTTGGAAAGGGGGAGAATCCCCAAGGAGATTTTAGTCAAGGGGAGCATACACAAGGAGATTTTAGTGAAGGGGAGTATCCCCAAGGAGAGATACAATTTTTCATTGATGTCAAAGGGTGAGATATAGAAACATTGATGAGGAGTATGAAGCATGAATGTTATGATGACTATGTGTTTCCATCAATGTTGGTGTTGCCATCAATGCCAAAGGGGGATATTTTCAGACAATTGGCTTAGATTGATGGAAAGTTGGTATGGACTATTGTTTTTCATTGATCTGACACCTTGGAGAGTGATATTTTATATTCATTTCAACCCTTAGTGATTGATGTCAACCCTTGGAGAAGTCTAGTAATGAATTCTTGTAGCAAAAAGGAATGGGTAAGGGACCCGAGTCTGTTTGAGGTATAAAGCCATGACGATTAGTGAATTTATAGGTACGAGTATTCTATATGGATAGTATATGTCATGTAATTTCTAGTGATATCTGGAACGCGACATAACTCATCACGGTTAGAGATTTATGGCCATATGAAGTTGGAGAACCCTCATGGGTTATCTAGAAGTCCCTGGAAAGTCAAAGAAGTCAATTATTCTAGAAGATCCTAGAAGAAGTGTAGTAGTCAAATTGATGGTAACTAGGTGTTAATCATGGGTACAATTATTGCATTACAAAAATAATTAAAAATAAATTAGTTGAAACAAGAAGTTGAGTTTTGTAATTATGGTAAAGTACTTGTGATGAGAAGATTGAATAGTCAATGTGGTTGACCAAAAAATAAATTAAATAATAAATTGGTTGCAACAAAAGGTTAGTTAAGGGAAAATAAGTTATGAATTGACTAATTATAGAAAAGTTAGTTACAACAAGAAGTTGTGAATAAAGATAACTTATTTAAATAATAAAGTAGTCAAAGTGGTTGCAAAGATAAAGTATTTAAATAATAAAGTGGTTGCAACAAGAAGTGGTGAGTTCACTATTTATGAATAACTCAAAGTGGTTTCAAAAGAAATTAATTAAATAATAAAGTTAGTTACAACTAGGAGTGGAGAACTTACTATTTGTCGAAAGTCATTAAGTTAAGTGGTTAAGTGGAAAAAGTTGCTAAGTGGAAAAAGCAGTTAAGTGGACAAAAGTTCATACTTCTAGAGGAAGCTACTTGGAGAGTATAAATAAGAGAGAAATGGTTTCCCATTAGCACCTATTGAATATAATTGAATATCTATTTTTTTAAAGTTTATTTGGGTAGGTATTATTGATAGATAAAAGTGAGGTAGAAAAATTGAAGCAGGAAAATTGCGGAAAAAAAGTGAGGCAGAAAAATTGCAGCAGGAAAAGTGCGGCAAAAAAATTGTGGCAGGAAAATTGTGACAGAAAAAGTGTGGCAGGAAAATTGCGGCAACTTTTTTTTCTAGAAAAATTGCGGAAAGAAAAGTGCAGCATAAAAATCACAGCAAAAGAACCGTGGCAAAAAAAGTGTGGTAGAAAAATCTTAACAGAAAAATTGGGGAGGTAGATTAATGACAACAAAATCACAGCAACAAAACTGTGTAAGGAGAATGCTATAAGAAGAAAAATGTATGGTTTTTATATGTGTAGTGTTAAATGTATGAATTTGGTTGAAGGTTTTCCTTGTAAATCTATTGGATGCCGTCTTGGAAGTTTAGGGCTTGTTGTAGAGTTGATCTGAGGCAGATCTACTAAAGTTTAGTATTGGTTCATGTTTGAAGGTTTTTGGTTGAGGTATGTTTCTAAAGTTATTGGTACAGATAAAGGTTGTCTAAGAGTGAAGTTATGACGCATGGTTGATGTAAGGATTTATGGTATTTTATTTGTGGAGCTATCTTTTTGGTTATCTTGGTGTATGTTATTGGTATATGGTAGAGGTATATGATTGCGTACATGGATGAGATACATACTTGAAGTACATGGTGATCTTGATACATCTTGTTGAGGCATAGTTTGGTTTATTGTTGATACATGATTGATACATGTTGTTGGGTTATCCTTGTATGGTGTTGATGTACATGATTGATGTGCATTGTTGGCACATGTTTTGAGTGATATTCTCGTGATTTTGGGTATGATATCTATGTTATCAGATCTGATATATTGAGGAGAGTATTGGTATATGTTGTTGGTGTATTTAGTTTTGTTGGTAAAAGAAAGGAATAAGTATGAGTTGGTTACAATACAATGGATTAGGTTGATTAAAAGTTAGTGGCACATATTGGTATAGGTTTACAAAAGTATATCTCATAATGACAATGTGATAGTGGTTCCATCATCATATTTATATTTCAGGGCGGTTGGATAGGGAAAGGATAGGTGGTTGTAGCCACCTTTCGGTTGTAGTTGGAGAACATAAGGGATTGTAAACCCCTTCTAGTTGTAGCCAGTTAATTGTGGAGTTGGATCTTTCGTTAGGTTGTAGCATGAGAAACTAGGGGCTTAGAGCCTCCCTCCAGTTGTAGCTGGAGAATTGGAAGTCTGTGATTTCTTCAATGTAATTCTTGACATACAAGAAAAACATTATGTGGTTTTCTCGCACATTGAGTTTCCATGTAAATATTGGACTACTTTGGATTGTGAGGATGCATTTGTTATTTTTTACTATGCACTGATAAATGTTAATTCTTATGATACAATAAGATATTGATGATGAACATATGAAAATGGTTGAATAAGTAAAATAATATACATTGTAGTTTAAAGGACTAATAATTGGTATAATTTCTCATTATTGAATCACCCCCCCTTTCAGTAATCTAATAGTACAAAGGTGCAAACTCCTTTTAGACTAAATGAAAACCATATAATTGCTTACATAACATTGTAGACGAATATCAATTTTGTCAATAACAAGAGTTGAGAAGATGCAATTAGTGAGATGTTGATTCTCATGGAACTCATTATTTCCCTTGGGTGGAACTCATGGAACTCATTATTTGAAAATAATAGTTGAATAGTGGAATTTTCATTGAATTTGGAATGAACTTCTTTACTTAATGAGGTCAATTAAATTCTATGTAAATGATAAGAAAGTTGAATAGATATACTTATTACACCATTTGAATATTTAAATTGAATATTACCTGTGAATTTTTACTTACTATATATAAAAAGTTTCTTCAAATTTATAAAAGGATACGCAACCTTTAATGTTATCATAAAATGTATCACTTAGTAGTAATATCCAATTAAGTCATGCTGGTTTATTGGAGTCTGAATATAGAAATATGTTAGTCTTTAGAAAGATTGCATAGTTGCGCAACCTTTGAATATGGAAGAGCAACTAAATTTTATGTACTCTAAGATTTATTTAGAGCATATTAAGAAAAAATATTAATATTGTTGGTGAAATTTTAGATGTTGTTAAAAATAGATACAAATCTTAAAAATGATGAGAGTTGAATCTGTGGTGTAATATATATATATATATATATATATAATTTGTAAATTTTTCCCTTTATTAATATAAGCATGGCCTTTGAGTTCCTTCCTTTTGTTGTTAGGCTAAGATGTTACATATGGTATTAGAGCGGGTTCAACCCTATGACAATGGACCATTACGCCTTCCACTGTGTTAATTTCAAATGATTAAAGATGTATAGATAATACAATTTGATTTTTTCATGACAAGTATCATGGTCAGAGGACGCAGGATGAGTAGATGAAGTGGTGTGGGGGGAAGATGTATGCTTCCTCCACGAGCATCCATGCAAGAGAAATCAACTCCACTTTGGGAGGAGCAAACTACTGATCATGAGAAGGTTGTTGTGGGGGATGTGGTTGGTATGATGAAATCCTTCTAGAGGATATCATAGGAGTTAATAAACCTCCTGGATTGATATGAGGGAATATCATTTTTTCCCAATGAGGGTTCACAATGCACTCCATAAGGTAGTAGTAGTATGCATAAAGAAATCGAGAAGTTGAATTTTCCTGAGTTCTAGGGTGCCACAGATGACTTAGATGCTGAGGCATGGTTGGAGAACATGGCGATGTGCTTCGCACTTAACAATTACACCTCAAACATGAAATTCCACATGGTGGTATTTCAATTGAAAGGGAATTCTCTACTTTGGTGGAAGCCACTCCTACCTCAACTAAACATGGCCATTGAAGGTGTTTCATGGGATTTGTTAGAGGAATGATTCTATGAGAGGTAATTGTCTAAGGAATTCATTGAGCTCTAGCTTAATGAGTTTAATGAATTATGACAGGGTAGTCATATGGTACTGGAGTATGAGGCCAGGTTCATGGAGCTACTCATATATGCTCAACATATGAACACAAATAAATTAAAGGTCAACAAGTTTTTATTTAGCCTTAACTTCAACATTCGTGCGAAGGTGAATATATTGATGACTTAAACATTACACAATCCAGTTTAGAAGGACCTCATTTCTGAGGAAGAGATGAACAATGGAGATCAGGGTAGGGATCCTTCTAGACAGATTGTACAAGAGACATCGAGAATGCAAGAACATGAGACACCATCCATAAAGACTTCTAGGCATTGAGATAGGCCTAGAGGACCTATGTTCTCGACACCACAATGAAAAACTCCTCAGCAGAGGAAGCCTTACAGAGAACCGCAATAGTAGAAGAAACAATTTCATCTGCAACAACGACAAAAATTTAGGCATGTTTAGCTGAAAGAACCAGGATCACAAACTGCTATGCCAACAACTTCTACTTTAGGGACTAGGAGCACTATACTGAAGAATGGATGTTGGACATGTGGAGAGCCACATTACCAACAATATTTTTTGATTGAGAAGGCCGAAGTGATTGGATTGTCAGGACCCACTACATTTCGATATTTGGGCAAGGCCAATAGGATACATGCAATGGTGAATAACCGCGAGGCCGAGCACTAGTCCACTATGTTGGAGACGTCAAGTATGATTGTCGATCAACATTTTGGTATTTTGATAGATCTAGGACCTATAGATAGATTTATTTCTAGTGAAACACATAAGAGAATTAAGGTAAAGGGAGTCTAGTAGGGTGAGTTCAGATACATAGAAATGGCATCGAGAGCCAAATATAAAGCTCGAGGAAAGTTTATTGATTGTAGCATTAAATTTGGTGATTTTGTAATGAAGGAAAACCTTTATGTCACGATATTAGGATCTTATGATGTAGTGATTTGCATGGAGTGGTTAGAATCGCATGATGCGATACTTAATTGCAAGAAAAAACGGTTAAGTTTGAAGGATGATTTGGGACAAAGTCTAGCGATTGTATGAAGAAAATGAGAGTGTCTTTGATCTTTATTTTTCCCTACAATTACAAAAACGTATGCATAAGGGGTGTAAGTTATACACCATCTTAGAGCTAAACAAAAATGGGGACATGGAAGGGTTAGAAAAACTTCCTATAGTATTAGAGTTTCGGGATGTATTTCCTGAGGAATTACCAGGTTTTCTACCAGAAAAAGAATTGTACTTTACCATAGATATGAATCCTAGAACTAGGCCTATTCAAAGAACTCCATACTAGATGTACACACCAAAATTACATGATTTGAAAATGCAATTGAAGGAGTTGTTGGATTTGGGACTCATACTTCCAAGTGTATCATCATGGGGTGCACTGGTGATTTTTTTTAGGAAGAAGGATGGATCGTGGACACTTTGCATTGAATATCATTAATTGAACAAAGCTATGATCAAGAAGCAATACATGTTTCCAAGGATTGACGATTTGTTTGATGAGATGAAGGCAGAAAAGGTATTTTCAAATATTGA
>ML812122.1:102324-117858 GCA_009831015.1 Picea engelmannii
GGCTTTGAACTCTTGAAAGGAAAGTTGGTTGTTGTACTTAAGATTGCCTAATTTTACAATTTAACTAGATCTCAAATATAAAATGTGATCACATAAATCAAGTCTAACCAACTCATCCTCGAATCCTTTTTCTTATTTTTATTGAATCTTTCATAATTTAATTTTTTGCGTGGGGATTTGTTCAAATCAGAGAGCCGTGTTCTTCAAATCCTTTCCTTTATTTTTATTAAATTTTTCCTAATTTAATGTTTTTCCTTGGGATTTTTTTCAAATTAGAGACCCATTTTCTTCAATTGTTATAGTGGTTGTTGTATTTTCTTGTCCATAACAAAAGCTATCGATAATAAGTGTAACATCCCACTCTGGCGCACTGAGAACACTTATTATTTGAGGACACTTGCTCGCAAGTGATCTGGACCCTTTTTATGTTAGACCTTTTATATTTGATTATGATGTGATTGACAGATGACATGATGTGTTACTATTTGATGTAGANNGGTGCTATTGACTCAGTTTTATTGAGTGTGCAGGGTTTTTGACCTTGAGGATGCAGAGGCATCGGTAGAACCCCCTTGGACTTCGGACTGAGTCAGGGAGTGTGCTTTTGGGTTGATATGTTTATTATGATGTTTCATTTGATTTGATGATTTGATGTCGACATTTCTGACATCATTATTGGTGATGCAGGTTGACGATAGCTTGTTGACTTGACTCACATATGGAGTAAAGGGGCCACACACGATTGCAGAGAGGTTGAGGGAGAGGGGTGGACAGCAGCCATGCCACCACCTGCTAGCACTCCCTCCGTGGCTCAAACTGTAGGTTAACGATTACCTAGTTCGACAGGACCCACAATGTCGTGAGGGCTGACTACGACAGTCCCTCATGATGATTCTAAGGGGCGTGCAATAAGGCGGGGGACTTATTCCTTAGAGCCCTTAGTCTCCTACTAGTTCACCTGGCGGAGTATTGACTCTAGGGGTTATAGAGGTCTACCAATCAGTTCAGTTGGCGAGTGGCACCCTTGGAGCACGTGGTGCATCCTAAAGGGCACGTCGCACAAAATAAACTCAATTGGCGAGTGGCACCCTTGGAGCACGTGGTGCATCCTAAATGGCACCTCGCCAAAAGAAATTCCAGAGGCGAGTGGCACCCTTGGCGCACGTGGTGCGACCTGAAGGGAACGTCGTGATAAAGGTGGTTGAAGGAGTCAGCCTAATTATCCCTAAGTCATCAGCACCTGAATAAAAACTTAAGCATTACCCTTAACCAATTGTCGCCTAGCTCAGAATCTAAACCGTAAGCCTAAGACCTTCTAGAAACCGGGGGGGAATTTTAGTGTGGCCTTATCAAATGAAAATTCAAAAAAAAAAGAAAACAAAAACTCAGATCATCACCCTCTCTTTATCCTTGTCTACTTAATAAAACTATCCTCCATCGCCTAGATCTTCCAGTATCCATCTCCCTTTTACTTGTCTAGTTCACAATACTATATCGCCATCCCTCCTCGTAATTCCTCTTTATTCATTTTTGTAATACATTTACTTTTCCCCTATATTGGTTTTCCATCGCCTTAATCTCTCATCAATCCTAAATATACAGATATATTAATGGTAAATTAAATGATGGATAATGATAAACTACAATGATGAATGCATGCTTATTAATAGAAAAATGAAAATATATATATGTATATTTATATTATAAACAAATAAAGTTAAGCATGTGAAAATAAAAGGAAATTAAAAATGAGCGCACATNNNCTTTGAGTTTTTGAAAAGAAAAATAAAAATGAAATATATAAACAAAATAAACTAAAAAGAAAAATAAGAAAGTCAAAAGAGAAAAAGGGGGGAAAACCTAAGAAAAACAAGAATTAGGGTTTGAGACTGGATAAAAGAAAGGGAGAGTGGGAAGGAAGGGACCTTTTTTATGAGATTGGTATTGTTATGCTACGAGATTAGAGACTAACTGATTTCTGGTAGGAGTTGGGAATTCTCAGCAGACTTGAGTGGTAGCTTAGCCTTGGAGGCGAGCTGAGGAGCTAGTTACTCTATGATTGTGTGTGGCCCCTTTGCAGCTTGGGGGGCTGAGGAGGAAGAAGAGTACCCCTAGCGTTTGGCTGGGAGGTACCGGTGAGTTCTTCACCGTCGACAAGCAGGAGTAGGAGCGACAGGAGCAGGAATCGTTGCGGAAAGCGAATAAGGCCAAGGTATGTTCCTGAACCGAGTAGAGTAGAATGCATAGTGATTTATTGCTCCGCTTATGGTTGTATTGTTATGGAATGTTGTTTCCAGTCCTTCATACTCTGTTAAAAAAAAAAAATAGGGGGTACCTTAGAAGATCTTCGTTTTTTTTTTAAAAGCAGTGTAGTGGAGGGTTCAGATTTTTGTTGTGATTTAGGCTATTCGTTGTTATGCTGGGGGCGTTCTTGTTTTCTTCTTTCAGTGGGTCTATGATTGTTATGGTGGGCATATTGTTATGGGTGTTTTATTTTACACACAGGGGCATTTTTTTTCTCTGCAGTAGGGTTTTCTTTTATTCTCAGGGCGTTTAAATTGTTTGGGGCGTTCTTTTCTTCAGTGGGCGTTTTTATTTTCTGTTGAGGTATTTACTGTTGGGGTTTTATATTCTCTATTGATGTATTTACTATGGGTGTTTTCTCTGACTACGGGTGTACCCATTCTTGATTGGGCTGTTTATATATATCATAGCTGGAGTTTTTACCTTCCGTGGGTATAGACAGAGGGGGCGTAAGAAGAGGAAGAACCTAGCGATATAAAAACCCAGATCCCTTACCTTTAGTATCCATCCCTGTACCGACTGCCTTCCTGGAATCAAGTCAACCTGTTCCGTCATCTTATGCTTTTGTTTCTATGTTTCTATCCGCCCAAGCGTTTCCATACCGCACCGGCATACATTTGTAAAAATCCCTAATTTTATAGAGTAATGAATGCTCCAAGGGGGGTTAATGCATTTCATGCGTATCTCAATAGGTGGAAGTCCATTTTTTGGGTACTGTCTCATGGCTTTCTGCTCAGTACAGTTGGATACAGCCAGTGATTCCATCAATGGGGTATGCAAGCCGGCTTTATGGGTCAATCGCTCGCTTTGGCTGATTGGAAATGTGTCGTGTTATCGGGCTTTCATCATTGGTTGGTCTTCAATGGCATGCATGGCCTATTTCTTTGTAAGAGTAGCTGGTAGCGAGACTTATTTTTCCCACAGGAAGATCGCATGGTTGTATTCAAAGGGATACAATCGTTTTACATAAACCAACAACATTAGGCTGCTACAGGAGTCCTGGGTGCTGATTGCGGCTCGCTGGTATTCCATTAATACAATGAAAAATGCAATGAAAAGTGTTTCATTGAGCCAACAGTCCAATAGATATATAACTAGATTTATAAAGTAATTGTTTCATTTCAGATAATACCCTGGAAATTGCAATGAAAGGTATTTTCGTCACGCAGATAGTCCAATAAATATATAATTGGATTTATAAAGTAATTGTATCGTTTTAAGATAATACCATGAAAAATGCAAGGTAAAGTATTTCCTCGCGCAGATAGTCAAATAGAGATATAAATATACATATAAGGTATTGGTACCGAGATTATCGATATATAATCGATATATGCATATAATTATTTATGCCATCTGGTGCTTCAGTAGGAGCCTGGCAGCAGCTCAGACACGTGGGTATTGATGGCCGACCTCGACTTTCTCTCAAGTTGCGTGAGTAACCTTCTGGATGTGGGCGGGTCGAGATCTTACCTCCAGTAACCCTGGACGACTGTATGGAGGACCCACAACCCTTACGCATTGATGGCTAAATCTGGAGCTACAGATTTTCCCTTCCTTCAATTTTTTTTTTGCGATGGATGGTTGGGTGACCTTGGTTTTAGCAGAATTGATTTAATTGATGATGAATAACGGTTAGAATGTCAGTAATAGTAGAAATTTAATCCCACTGGTGCATCCAGCTGTTGGGACCGAAATTTCCATCACGCAGGCGTGCCTAAATCCTGTAGTCTTTCTTGTTTTTAAATAAAAAAAGGAAAAAATTTGGCATAGATCCCCTTCTTACACGTGGCCAGGTTTCTCCCTACGATTTCAGTTTATGTTCCTCACCTACTGTCTTAAGTTGGCAATAAATTGGGTCAAACAATCGTTGTTATCTAGAGTACAAAACCACTTTATAATCTGACAAACAGAAATAACGATCAGGTGTAGGTAAACGTTTGAATTCCGGGTGGAATTAAAGGACCTGACTGCCATAACAAGGTTTGTTTAAAATGCCATAACAAGGTTGTTGAATAAGATGAGCTTGATCTGATACTTCATGAAAGTGCTACCATGATGAATTTGAATTTGATAGTTGCAAGGGAAGATCTAGATTAAGATGGTTTTGTTTGTGTAAGTATAATGCGTCTTTAAGTCGATAAAGGAAATAATTTTATAACTTGCCACCCACTTTATATGTTTCTCATTGTATGCTTGCATTCGGTTGTGTGTGCCCTAATTCAATATAGAAGAGAAGGACTGCGTGTCGATGTTGTTTCTCAACTATATATATATGCTTTTAACATTATGGACAAAGTTTGTTTATGTATAATAATAAGAATGTCTCATAGAGATGGAGAAATAGCGAGTTGAAAAACACAGACTGGAGAATGGAGCAAGGTCAATGATGATGTTTGACCGGAAAAATTAACATTGTTAAACCGAAATATTAATATTAGTTACTGGAAATGTTAATTCTAGTTGAATTGCAGTATTAAGTATTTTCTTAATTAAATTATTAATATTATTTATTGAATTGTTAGTGATAGCGGAATCGCAATGTTCAGAAATTTTTACTTATTGTGTAATCATAATATTAATATTAGTTACTGGAAATGTTAATTCTAGTTCAATTGCAGTATTAAGTATTTGCTTAATTGAATTATTAATATTATTTATTGAATTGTTAATGCTAGCGGAATCACAATGTTAATTAATTGTTTACTTATTGTGTAATTGGATTATTAATATTATTTAATGGAAATGTTAATGTGAAATGTTTAATTGCAATATAATATTAGTAAGTGAAATGTTAATGTGAGTTGAGTTGCAATGTTGAGTAATTGTTCAAATTGCAATGTTAATGGGGATGCTTAAGTCACGAGGTTAATATTTGTTAAATGAATGTTCAGATGATGTTTAGATCGCAATGTTATTATTGGCTTAGTTGAATGTTAATGATTATTGTCATGTCAATGTTAAGTTGGATTCTTTTTAGTTGCCATTGATGGTAATGCCTAATGTTAATGCTCTTGGTCAAGTTAATGTTAATAATAATTGTTAAGGTTAAATGTTATCATTGGCTAGAGTACTAATCAAAGAAAGGAGGTTGATTGTAGGTGTAGGGTAAGGAATGCCGACATTATTATGGTATCGTGTTAATTATTAGGAGATGGTAATGTTTATTATTAATGAGGAACTTATCTGTTGGAATGCCTTGAATTAAGCACAGTGTCGATTGAGTCCTCCTGACTTGTGCCTCCAGTAGCGGTCATGATTGTCCCTGATTTTGTAGTACTTGGTGGTATTGTATTGCGTAGTCTGTTCGTGTCGGGTGGGATATAGACACCTCTTCTAGCCTAGTATTTATGTCTGTGTGTAAATCTGGTGGAAGGAATCCAGTGCTATATCAAGAGTCTCGGGTTGTTTAAAGGCACAGTTCCACTCTTGTGACACACTCTGAGCTGTATCAGTAGTCTCGGGCTATTTAAAGGCACAGTTCCCCTACTGCGACTCTACTGTTGGATTCTTTGATTCTGTGACATTACTGTGCCTAACCCCTGGTGTCTGTTTCTACTTACAGCTACTAGTTGCCTGCCTCATGTCCAGGGGCGTTGGTTTCTTGTTGTCACTATGATATGTCGGGTCGTCTTGATTGTGTTCATCTCACTTGCGTCCTGTTGGTTCGAGTGTTGACGTAGAGTCGAGGGGGTTGTTTCTTCTACACGCAGGAACACACCTTAACACCCCCCCCCCCNAAAAAAAAAAAAAAGAAATTTGCACAGGTTGACAGAGTAGTTGTCCTTAACTAGGAGGGTTGTTACATATTGTATCAGAGCCGGTTCAACCCATGACTTGGGGTTCTCTACGGCTTTCGTTGACATGAGTTGGTTTTATTATATTGTTGTTGATCGAGTGGATTGTGTGCGTGCAGGTAATTATGGTTAGAGGACGCCGCAGAGGTAGACAAAGGGGTGCTAGGGGAGGAGGCGAGATGCCTCCAGCAACATCCATGCCTGAGGGGTCTAACCCCCAGGGAGGAGAGAAGGTTCTTGGGAAGGAACATATATCAGCTGGTGATGTTGTGGGGATGATGAGATCCTTTCAGTGCATGTCTGAGGCTCTGATCATCCGTTTGGACAGAGACGAGGCTAGGGTGCCGACACCCCCTGAGGTTCTGCTGCGTGCACCAGCCGTCACATGTAGCATTCACCGTGAACTCGAGAAGGTAAAATTTCTCGAGTTCTTTGGTGCCCCGGACGACACAGCCGCCGAGGCATGGTTAGAGAATATGGCAATGTGCTTCGCACTTTGTGATTATACCTCTAACATGAAGGTCCACATGGCGGTCTTTCAACTAAAGGGGAGCGCTCTTCTATGGTGGAAGACGCTCCTGCCGCAGCTGAACATGGCCGTGGAAGACGTGTCATGGGAACTATTCGAGGAACGGTTCTAAGAGAGGTACCTTTCTGAGGAATTCATTGAGTGACAACTCAACGAGTTCAACGCGCTATGACAGGAAGGTCGTACGGTGCCCAAGTACGAGGCACGATTCATGGAGCTGCTCTGGTATGCTCTGCACCTTAACAAAGAGAAGCTCAAAGTCAACAAGTTCATGTTTGGCCTTAACGACAGTCTGCGTGCAAAGGTTAGGATCTTGATGCCTCAAACCTTTCACGACGCTGTCCAAAAGGCCCTCATAGTAGAGGAGGAGCTTATCAACGGGGGTCAGACCAGGATTTCAGCGAGACCCGTAGGGAAGAGTTCATTAGGGGCACCGTGACATCAGACACCAGCGAGACATACGCCGGGACATTGTGGCTTCTAGAGGGGATCCAAGTTCACTACCCTTGACGATCGCCGCCTCAGCAGCGGACACCTTATCGAGGACCACAGCAGTAGCAGCAGTTTAGGCCTGTTCACCAGAATAGACCAGGGCTTCAGGCCGGTGGGAAGACATCTTCTACTTCGGGTACCAGGACTACTGGGTTGAAGAAGGGGTGTTGGACGTGTGGGGAGCCACACTACCAGCGTGATTGTCCTGTGGAGAGGGCCAGGACGTCTGGATCAGCCGGACCTGCTATTGTGGGAGATATGGGAAAGGCCCATCGGATTCATGCAATGGTGAATAACCGCCAGGTAGAGCACCAGTCGACTGTGCTCGAGACGACAGGTACTATCGCTGACTAGACCCTTAGTATTTTGATAGACCCAGGAGCTACTGAGAGTTTCATTTCTGGTGTAGCGCTAAAAATAATTAAGGTGAAAGCAGTCGAACAGGATGAGTTTAGCTTCGTGGAGATGTCTTGGGGAGCTAAACAGGAGGTGGGAGGAAAGGTTATGGGTTGTGCCCTTAACCTGGGAGAGTTTGTCACGAGAGTCAACTTGTATGTCACGATCTTAGGATCTTATGACGTCGTGATCGGTATGGATTGGTTGGAAACGCATGAGGCGATTCTCAACTGTAAGACGAAATGGTTGAGCTTGGTAGATGATGAAGGACAGAGACATCTGATTGTAGGATGGAACCAGGGAGTTTCCCTACGGTTCATCTCTTCCTTACAGTTAGGAAAGAGTATGCGCAAGGGGTGAAAACTTTATGCGATCCTTGCACTAAACGAAAAAGGAGTAGCAGAAGGCCTAGAACACCTTTCGGTGGTGAAGGAGTTTGCGAACATATTTCTAGAGGAGTTGCCTGGGATGCCACCGGAGAGGGAACTGGAGTTTACCATAGACCTAAAACCAGGAGCTGAGTCGATAACAATAACACCTTATTGAATGTCGACCCCAGAGTTGCAAGAGTTGAAAATGCAGTTGAAGGAGTTGTTGGACTTGGGACTGATACGTCCTAGTGTGTCACCATGGGGTGCACCATTTATTTTCATTCGAAAGAAAGATGGATTGTGGAGGCTTTGCATTGACTACCGTCAACTGAACAAGGCTATGATCAAGAATCAGTATCCCTTACCAAGAATTGACGATCTATTCGATCAAATGAAGGGTGCGATGGTGTTCTCCAAGATCGATTTGCGATCCAGATATCACCAGTTACGGATCAAGGAGGATGAAATTCCTAATACCACCTTTAAGATGAGATTTGGACATTACGAGTTTACGATTTTGCCTGTTGGACTGACAAACGCCCCAGGGGTGTTCATGAGTTTGATGAACGGGGTGTTCCACGAGTACTTGGACAAGTTCGTCCAAGTATTCATTGACTATATCTTGATCTACTCTCAGACGATGGAGGAGCATGATGAGGACTTGCGCTTGGTACTACAATGTTTACGAGAACACAAATTGTATGGGAAGTTTTCCAAATTCTCGTTTTACCAATCGAGAATTCACTACTTAGGGCATGTCATCTCCGGCGAGGGTATCACCATGGATCCAACCAAGGTTGAGGCTATTATGGAATGGCCTGCGCCAATGAATGTCACTGAAGTGCGTATTTTTATGGGGTTAGTAGGATACTATCGACGGTTTGTCGAAGGTTTTTCGAAGATAGCAAATCTGATCACGGAACCGCAGAAGAAAAACAAGAAGTTTGTTTGGACAGAGAAATGCACGGAGGCCTTTCGAAGGATTAAGGAGTTGCTGACAACCACGCCAATACTAAATGTCCCTGACATGGATGCATACTTCTTGGTATGCACTGACGCATCCAAGGAAGGTTTAGGTGGAGTCTTGATGCAAGACGGACGAGTGATTGCTTACATTTCGAGAAAGTTGAGAAGGCATGAGGAGAACTACGCGACACACGATTTGGAGTTATTAGCCATAGTATATGCCTTGAAGGTTTGGAGACACTACCTTATTGGATGAAGATTCAAACTAAAGACTGATCATTGTGGACTACAACACATTTTTACGCAAAGCGACCTGAACGCGCGACAGCGGCGTTGGTCGGAATTACTTAGCGAATATGATTTCGAGATTACTTACATAAACGGAACAGTGAACCGAGTGGCGGATGCTTTGATTCGGAGGCCACGCATATTTTTGGTGTTACCTCTTCAGACAAATCTATGTGAGAAGATTCTCACCTTACAGCGTGATGATGACTGGTACACAGAAGTCAAGGATTTTATCGGACAAAACACAATGATGGTACCACATTATGAGGGATATTCACTTGATAGTGACGGTTTATTGAGGTATAGAAGTCGGATTTACATACCGCCAAACGACGAGTTGAGGATGTTGATCTTGAGCGAGGCTCATAGAGCAGTTTACATGGCTCACTCGGGAGTTACGAAGATGAGGGAAGACCTCAAACCCTTATTCTTTTCGAAAGGAATGAAGGCCGACATAGTTAACTTTGTGGCTAGATGTCTAGAGTGTCAGCAGGTAAAGGATGAACATAGACACCTGGCAGAATTACTTCAACCACATGCCATTCCGGAATCGAAATGGGAAGTTATATCGATGGATTTTATTGTTGGATTGCCACTGACGGCGAGGAGACATGACTTGATTTTTGTAGTAGTATACACTTTGACGAAGAGTGCTCACTTTATTCCTGTGCATACGACGTATCAGGCACCTGACATAGCGAGAGTTTTCATCAGCGAGATTGTGAGTTTGCATGGCATGCCTAAAAATATTATATCCGATCGAGGATCGGTGTTTACTGGACGTTTTGGACGAGTTTCCAAGAGGCCTTGGGAACCCAACTTAAATTTAGTACTGCATATCACCCAGAGAAGGACGGACAGGCAGAACATACGAACCAAACCCTGGAAGACATGTTACGCATGTACGTGATGGACCAACAAAAGAATTGGGAGGAATTCTTGCCTCTAGTAGAGTTCTCTTACAACAACAGTTACCAGAGCACCATTAAGATGGCGCCTTTTCAGTTTCTTTATGGGCGACCGTGTTAGATGCCCTTGAGTTGGGATCGGCTTGAGGATAGGGTCCTGGTGGGACCAGAAGCGATCCAAGAATTGGAAGAGCAGATGCAATCCATAAGACAAAGGATTAAAGAAGCGCAAGATCGACAGAAGAGTTATGTCGATGCGCATCGAGTCGACCGTAGCTACGAGGTCAGTGATCGAGTCTTCTTGCGGGTTAAACTGCATAAGAGTTCGATCAAGTTTGGAAAGGGAGATAAACTCTCTCCTAGGTTCGTGGGACCTTTCGAGATTGTGGAGAGAAAGGGGCCCGTGGCCTATCGACTAGCCTTACCTGATTCTTTGAGGCGTATGCACAATGTTTTTCATGTATCTGTTTTGAGACATTATATTAGTGATCCTACACATGTGATTGACCTGAGTTCCTTGCAGGTATCGAATGAGGGAGCGCTCATGGCTGAGCGAGTCTGCATCTTAGATCATCGCGTTCGATAGTTACGGCATCGAACGATAGATCAGGTCAAGGTCCAGTGGGACAGTTATAGTCCACACTCGGCGACCTGGGAGGACGCAGATGATATGCATCAACAGTTTCCATTTTTGTTTGATGGATAGACTTATGATACTATGATACTTTATTTTTGCATTATACTGAGAAACTTCGGGATGAAGTTTAGACCAAGAGGGGGTGTATGTAACATCCCGCTCTGGCGCATTGAGAACACTTATTATTTGAGGACACTTGCTCGCAAGTGATCTGGACCCTTTTTATGTTAGACCTTTTATATTTGATTATGATGTGATTGACATATGACATGATGTGTTACTATTTGATGTAGATGGGTGATATTGACTCAGTTTTATTGAGTGTGTAGGGTTTTTTACCTTGAGGATGCAGAGGCATCGGTAGAACCCCCTTAGACTCCGGACTGAGTCAGGGAGTGTGCTTTTGGGTTGATATGTTTATTATGATGTTTCATTTGATTTGATGATTTGATGTCAACATTTCTGAAATGATTATTGGGGATTCAGGTTGACGATAACTTGCCGACTTGACTCACATATCGAGTAAAGGGGTCACACACGATTGCAGAGAGGTTGAGGAGAGGGGTGGACAGTAGCCCTACCACTGCCTGCTAGCACTCCCGCCGTGGCTCGAACTATAGGTTAACGATTACCTAGTTTGAGAGGACCCACGATGCCGTGAGGGCCGACTGCGACAGTCGCTCTCGATGATTCTAAGTGGCACGCAATAAGGCAGGGGCATTATTCCTTAGACCCCTTAGTCTCCTACTAGTTCACCTGGCGGAGTATTGACTCCAGGGGTTATAGAGGTCTACTAATCAGTTTAGTTGGCGAGTGGAACCCTTGGAGCACGTGGTGCATCCTGAAGGGCAGGTTGCACAAAAGAAACTCAGTTGGTGAGTGGCACCCTTGGAGCATGTGGTGCATCCTGAAGGGCACGTCGCCAAAAGAAATTTCAGAGGCGAGTGGCACCCCTGGCGCACGTGGTGCAACCTGAAGGGCACGTCGCGATAAAGGTGGTTGAAGGAGTCATCCTAATTAGCCCTAAGTCATCAACACCTGAATAAAACCTTAAGCATTACCCTTAACCAATCGTCGCCTAGCTCAAAATCTAAACCCTAATCCTAAGACCTTCTATAAACCGGGGGGGAATTTTAGTGTGGCCTTAACAAATGAAAATTCAAAAAAAAAAAGAAAACAAAAACTCAGACCATCACCCTCTCTTTATCCTTGTCTACTTAATAAAACTATCCTCCATTGCCTAGATCTTCCAGTATCCATCTCCCTTTTACTTGTCTAGTTCACAATACTATATCGCCATCCCTCCTCATAATTCCTCTTTATTCGTTTTTGTAATACATTTACTTTTCCCCTATACTGGTTTGCCATCGCCTTAATCTCTCATTAATCCTAAATATACAAATATATTAATGGTAAATTAAATGATGGATAATGATAAACTACAATGATGAATGCATGCTTATTAATAAAAAAATGAAAATATATATATGTATATTTATATTATAAACAAATTATAAACAAATAAATTTAAGCATGTGAAAATAAAAGGAAATTAAAAATGAGCGCACATACTCTTTGAGTTTTTGAAAAGAAAAATAAAAATGAAATATATAAACAAAATAAACTAAAAAGAAAAATAAGAAAGTCAAAAGAGAAAAAGGGGGGAAAACCTAAGAAAAACAAGAATTAGGGTTTGAGACTGGATAAAAGAAAGGGAGAGGGGGAAAGAAGGGACCCTTTTGCTGAGATTGGTATTGTTATGCTGTGATATTAGAGACTGACTGATTTCTGGTAGGAGTTGGGAATTCTCAGCAGACTTGAGTGGTAGCTCAGCCTTGGAGGCGAGCTGAGGAGCTAGTTACTCTCTGATTGTGTGTGGCCCCTTTTCGGCTAGGGGGGATAAGGGGGAAGAAGAGTACCCCTAGAATTTGGCTGGGAGGTACCGGTGAGTTCTTCGCAGTCGGCAAGCAGGAGCAGGAGCAGCAGGAGCAGGAATCGTTGCAGAAAGCGAATAAGGCCAAGGTATGTTCCTGAACTGAGTAGAGTAGAATGCATAGTGATTTATTGCTGCACTTATGGTTGTATTGTTGTGGAATGTTGTTTCCAGTCCTTCATACTCTGTTAAAAAAAGAAACAGGGGGTACCTTAGAAGATCTTCGTTTTTTTAAAAAAAACAGTGTAGTGGAGGGTTCAGATTTTTGTTGTGGTTTAGGCTATTCGTTGTTATGTCGGGGGCGTTCTTGTTTTCTTCTTTCAGTGGGTCTACGATTGTTACGGTGGGCATATTGTTATGGGCATTTTCTTTTACACACAGAGGCATTTTTTTTCTCTGCAGTAGGGTTTTCTTTTATCCTCAGGGCGTTTAAATTGTTTCGGGCGTTCTTTTCTTCAGTGGGCATTTTTATTTTCTGTTGAGGTATTTACTGCTGGGGTTTTATATTCTCTGTTGATGTATTTACTGTGGGCATTTTCTCTGACTACTGGTGTACCCATTCATGATTGGGATGTTTATATATATCATAGCTGGAGTTTTTACCTTCCGTGGGTATAGACAGAGGGGGCGTCAGAAGAGGAAGAACCTAGGGATATAAAAACCCAGAGCCCTTACCTTTAGTATCCTTCCCTGTACCGGCTTCCTTCTCGGAATCAAGTCAACCTGTTCCATCATCTTATGCCTATGTTTCTATGCTTCTGTCCGCCCAAGCGTTTCCATACTGCACCAGCATACATTTGTAAAAATCCCTAATTTTATAGAGTAATGAATGCTCCAAGGGGGGTTAATGCATTTCATGTGTATCTCAATAGGTGGAAGTCCATTTTTTGGGTCCTATCTCATGGATTTCTGCTCAATACAGTTGGATATGGCCAGTGATTCCGTCAGTGGGGTATGCAAGCCGGCTTCATGGGTCAATCGCTCGCTCTGGCTGATTGGAAATGTGTCCTATTATCGGTCTTTCATCATTGGCTGGTCTTCAATGGCATGCATGGCCTATTGCTTTGTAAGAGTGGCTGGTAGTGAGCCTTATTTTTCCCACAGGAATATCACATGGTTGTATTCAAAGGGATACAATCGTTTTACATAAACCAACAACATTAGGCTGCTATAGGAGTCCTGGGTGCTGATTGCGGCTCGCCGGTATTCCATTAATACAATGAAAAATGCAATGAAAAGTGTTTCACTGAGCCAACAGTCCAATAGATATATAACTAGATTTATAAAGTAATTGTTTCGTTTCATATAATACCCTGGAAATTGCAATGAAAGGTATTTTCGTCACGCAGATAGTCCAATAAATATATAATTGGATTTATAAAGTAATTGTATCGTTTTCAGATAATACCATGAAAAATGCAAGGTAAAGTATTTCCTCGCGCAGATAGTCAAATAGAGATATAAATAGACATATAAGGTATTGGTACCGAGCTTATTGATATATAATCGATATATGCATATAATTATTTATGCAATCTGGTGCTTCAGTAGGAGCCTGGCAGCAGCTCGGACGCGTGGGTATTGATGGCCGACCTCGACTTTCTCTCAAGTTGCGTGAGTAACCTTCTGGATGTGGGCGGGTCGAGATCTTACCTCCAGTAACCCTGGACGACTGTATGGAGGACCCACAACCCTTATGCATTGATGGCTAAATCTGGAGCTACATATTTGCCCTTCAAAATTTTTTTTGCGATGGATGGTTGGGTGACCTTGGTTTTAGCAGAATTGATTTAATTGATGATGAATAATGCTTAGAATGTCAGTAATAGCAGAAAGTTAATCCCACCAGTGCATCCAGCTGTTGGGACAGAAATTTCCATCACGCAGGCGTGCCTAAATCCTGAAGTCTTTCATGTTTTTAAATAAAAAAAAATAAAAAATTGGCATAGATCCCCTTCTTACGCGTGGCCAGGTTTCTCCCTGCAATTTCAGTTTATGTTCCTCACCTACTCTCTTAAGTTGGCAATAAATTGGGTCGAACATTCATTGTTAGCTAGAGTACAAAACCACTTTATAATCTGACAAACAAAAACAACGATCCGGTGTAGGTAAACGTTTGAATTCCGGGTGGAATTAAAGGACCTGACTGCCATAACAAGGTTTGTTTAAAATGCCATAACAAGGTTGTTGAATAAGATGAGCTTGATCTGATACTTCATGACAGTGCTACGATGATGAATTTGAATTTGATAGTTGCAAGGGAAGATCTAGATTAAGATGGTTTTGTTTGTGTAAGTATAATGCGTCTTTAAGTCAATAAAGGAAAGAATTTTATAACTTTCCACCCACTTTATATGTTTCTCATTGTATGCTTGCATTTTGTTGCGTGTGCCCTAATTCAATATATAAGAGCAGGACTGCGTGTCGATGTTGTTTCTCAACTATATATATATTCTTTTAACATTATGGACAAAGTTTGTTTATGTATAATAATAAGAATGTCTCATAGATATGGAGAATTAGCGAGTTGAAAAACATAGACTAGAGAATGGAGCAAGGTCAATGATGATGTTTGACCGGAAAAATTAACATTGTTAAACCGAAATATTAATATTAGTTACTGGAAATGTTAATTCTAGTTGAATTGCAGTATTAAGTATTTGCTTAATTAAATTATTAATATTATTTATTGAATTGTTAATGCTGGCGGAATCGCAATGTTCTGAAATTTTTACTTATTGTGTAATCACAATATTAATATTAGTTACTGGAAATGTTAATTCTAGTTAAATTGCAGTATTAAGTATTTGGTTAATTGAATTATTAATATTATTTATTGAATTGTTAATGCTGGCGGAATCGCAATGTTAAGTAATTGTTTACTTATTGTGTAATTGCAATATTAATATTATT
>ML812123.1:21046-44555 GCA_009831015.1 Picea engelmannii
TCTGTACATTTCTTTCATTAATAGAAATCATGTATTACTGTATCTCTATGTTTATGGTTGCATCTCTGATATATTTCTGTTATATTACTGGATATACGTGATATCTCTGTGCATTTCTTTATTATATCTCCGCTCTCATTTCGTGCCGAAAATAATCCGGATCATCAGGGGTCAGTGATGTAAACCCACTATCGAAAGAGAGGAAACTTGCCATTGAGGCATGCAAGCTCCAAGGTACTAAATGATTATCTAATTCTTTTTTCTGGATAATGAGCTGGAGTCGACGGAACAAAACTTGTCACAGGAGGGCCTTGATGTATCCCCTTTCAATGACACGAAATGAGTAACAGAATTTGAAGGTGAAACAGAGCATTTTGAAAATTGGACTGGACACAGGGAAGGCCGACATAGAGAGAATGGATAACTGTAGATGGTCGGCTCAATATAGGTTTCAAATGGACTTCTCTTGAACATATGAACGACACGACCAATGATTTTGCAGCATTGACTCAAAGATGACACAGGGAATGGCCTTGTAGAAAATCGAATGAGAGACAAATGGATTTCCCAAACCCGCTTCAAATGTGGTGAATAGGGGGTGTCATGTTCAAGAGCGACACTTACTGCCAATCAATACGAAAATGAAACATATCCCTTTCCCAAATTTTCCCCCACCATTTCTGGCGAGTACCCCTTTATTTTTACACAAGCTTGAGGAGGATAACATATGCTTGTTGATGTAAGCTCATCCTTCAGACGATTCCCTCAAAGTATATTTAACGAACCCTAAGAAGGAGTGGTTCGGTTCCATCATGGGTCTGTCAATGTTTGTTTAACGAGTCCAGAGATAGAAAATTTGAAGGTTTTTCAAGATTATAGAGTGTGGAAAAACACTTAAAAGAGAACTCTCTCAGTTCCTTTTTCGTAAGATAGTCTGGATAAGACCGAAAAAGAGATAAATTATCTCTTACCAGACGCATACTTCAAATACTTTAGTGAGCGTGAAAAATAGCAAGGTCGCTCGATGATCTTTTCATATTTAGAGAGTCTGAAAAGAGCTTAAAGAGGACTCCAGGGGGGTTCCTTTTTTGTATAACCTTGTTGATCCCCAAAAAAGTGATAAAAGTATGCTCGACCACGTTCTCATATTTTTTACGAGCATAAGAACGGACAAAAATGACGCTCGAGGTTTTATGTAAAAACCATAAAAACAATAAAAAGCATGCCATAACGAAGAAAAATATGTCCATACCCTTGTATTTAATTATCAATGTCATCACACCTGCAAGTCATTACACTCATCTTGATATTAGGGATTAGGTTTAATCAATGAATAAGCATAAAAAACCCAAAATGGCATAGTAAAAAGTAAATCAAATGAGTAAATAATCATTTTTACCACATCATTTTGCATTTCCACTATTGAGCTCCAAAACCCCCCTTTTACCCTCCGAGTTTGGTGTTAATTTATGGGAGCTACAAGAGACCATTCAACAAGCCATCTACAACATTAAGGTAAGCTATTCATCCTTGACATTTTCATGGTTTAAATTTTAAATTTCATTGGTTAAATCTGCAGTTTCAAGTTTTTCTTGAACCCTACATGCGTGTTGGCATTCTCGCAAGCAGCCCATACAGGGCCTGTGAGAACGATGCATTCTCACAGGTGAGCCTTATTCCACCTGCAAGGTCCTCGCACTGTGCTAATGGGGCACCTGCGAGAACTGCAAACTCCAAAAAAAATTTAAATTTTTAGCCAATGAAAAAGATCCATATCATGAAAAAAATCATTAATCCTCCTTTTATGTTCCTTGCGCAGATAAATAGCCATAAACATGGTGCTTGAGTGGTGTGAAAGAGAACATGAATAAGATAATGAAAATTCTGAGAATCATCTGCCTACCATAGCTGCATTAAGAGATTGTGGGCTCTTAAAATACTTTCGCATCCCAGGCATGAGGGCCCAAGTCAGACTACTAGAGTACCTAGTCCGTATGTGGGACCCAGATCAACAAGTTTTTCAGATGGGAGCTCACACATTGTCCTTAGACATTGAGGACATATACTTTTTGATTGGATTGTCCCGACGGGGGTACTATGTCAGCCTAACCGGTAGTAGAGGTGGTGGGCTAAAGTTGAGTGAATACTGCAATCAATACTGCATACCTGAGGCTGAAAGACAAAAAGGAAAAGTGGCTATCTGGGGGGTACGAGAATTAACCCTCCACACTATCCTTTTTACTATAGCTCGGATGGGTGGGAGTTCTGCTCTGCATATGGTATTACAAAGCTACTTCCAGTACGTCATTGAGTGTACTGAGCCTCGTGTATTCAACTGGGCAGATGTTGTGCTTCGCAGTATCAAAAAACAATTAACTAAATGCAGACATGGTAACCTGAAGCAATTTGGGTATGGATCTTTACTGGTGTCCTTCTTCCTTGAAAGGGTCCCCGTATTCAAACTACAGGTTGAGTGGAACATATCGGGTCCTAGGGTTCCAAGGATGTTGAGATGGTGTCAGCTCATGGCCCGGCACATAGCAAGACCGATCATCAAGTACGACGATATCTTCTTTAACTAGCTTCAAACCCAGATGCTGATGGTCGATGACTACGCTTATGCCAGGTTAGATTTCCGAGGAGATTCGAATTTAGCACTACCCAAGGATACTCAGTGGGGTGACCTTGGTAAGAAGTACACGCATTTTTTCTTTTCTAATGTTTTTTGATTTTTTAATCATATTCAAATGCTTTTTGTTTTATATGCTTATTCGAAGACTAATGCAAAATTGCTTGTTAATAACACAGATGTTGGACCGTATAGACCTCCTGGCACTTCTCCTATCCAGAGGTGAGGAGAAGTAGCAGCACCACCACCATAGTATGCTAAAGATTATCAGGTGGTGGAACAGAATTTAGAAGGCCTGACAGCAAACATTCCAGATATGACTCTGAAAGAGGTTCCATGACGCGATCAGCGTCACACTGTAGGGGTATCAATAGCTATGAGTCGACTACTCCATAGGGTTGCTAGGGCAGTCATGTGTTATCATGAATTTCATCCATGACATCACTTTGTAGAAGCTATAAGCTTCAATTTTTGATATTTTGGTCTTCGAACAAACTTTATGTAAAAAACTCTTTTGATCGATATATATACAGATGGTTTTTACCGGATTACTTTATATTGTGTGAATTTTGATGTATTTAATTTATAAATGGTTCAAATGTATGTCCAATACATAATTAGCCAATGCATCTATTAATGTATTAAGACATCTAGGAATATGTTGATATTCAATGTGATCAAAATAACGTTCCAAAAGGTGAATTCACAAATACACCCATAACAAAGTAGGGCTTCGAATAGAGTAGATATTACTTAGCTGTAGTACTACGAGCTGTGAGTCAAGTCGCACAACCAAATGATGAATTCTGAGTGAGATAGCATCAACCAATAATTCAATAACGGCGTTATACTCTGCAATGTTGTTGGCTGCACGACCAAGGCATACACCTTGTAAGGATACAAGTTTGTTTGTTGGGGCATAGATTACCCATGCAGCAGAAGCAAGGTTCTGAATACTACGGCTAGAACCATCAGCGAAGCCAATATAGGGTAGCGAAGACTCTGACATCTGGAAATCAAACACAACGTCACATAAGGGCAGAGGCCAAATAACGATCAAAGCAAATTATCGTAACACACACAAAGTATGATACATTAAAATACAAGTACTAGTGCACAGATGATTTATGCATAGTACTTCTTCAAGTACAACCCATTCCTGGGTTCACTCAAAGGGATACCATCGTAATCAACCAACTCATATGCTCCTTTTTCCAAAACTCGGTGAACAATATAAGGACCTCGCCACATGGGTTCAAATTTCCCAGCTCCTAGCAAATCTCGATCATGTTCATAGAGGAGAACAAGATCACCTTCTGAGAAAACATGAGGCTTGACATGCTTGTTATATTGGCCCTTAACACGCTTCTTCTGGGCTTCTATCACTAGGGTGGCGTCACGTCAAGTTTCATCTAATCTCATTAGATACAATAGACGTTCTTCTTCAACAGAAGTGTTGGGTAGGAGTTCGACAACTAGCTTCAGAGAGGGTATCTCGCATTCTATAGGAAGAATGGCTTCCACACCATAGACTAATCGAAAAGGTGTAAACCTAGTAGTGGATTTGACAGATGTCTGGTATGCCCACAATGCCGAAAACAACATTGTATGCCAACTTGTTTTATGAATTCCTATCATCCGTCGAAGCATAGTTATAAGAACTTTGTTGATTGCTTCGACCTAGCCATTAGCTTATGGATAATAGGGCGTTGAGTTATCATGACGAAGACCCAACTTTTTTGTAATTTCAGACATCATAAAATTCCTAAAGTGACTACCGTGATCAGTGATGATAGCTTGGGGAACACCAAAACGAGTTATGACGTGGTTAAAAAGAAACAAGGTTGCGGTATTTCTAGTATTATCAAATGTTGGCATCGCCTCGGCCCATTTTGTAAAGTAATCAACAGCTACAATGATGTAACCATGCCCCTCGGTCAAGTGAGGGTGACATGTCATGAAATCAATGCCCCATTTTGCAAAAGGACCAACTGAGACCATAGGATGAAGAGGAGCAGGATGTCACCGAATTTTCTAATTGTAGGTCTGGTAGGCATGGCATTTCTGAACGACAGTAATGTAGTCATTAAACAAAGAAGGCCAAAAATATCATGCGTGTAAGATCTTCTGGGCAGTAGCATACCCAGACATATGACCACCACATGCTCTGGAATGGAATTCATTAAGAGCTTTCTCGGCTTCATCAAATGTTAAACAACGTCGAAAAATAGAGTCAATTCCTCGATGGTAAATAGTATCCCCAAGGATGATGTATTGATGAGCTTGATAGCGTACGTGACGTCGTTTAGTACTAGACAAAGCAGGCTGAAAAGTATGGGTTTGGAGATATATAATGATATCCCCATACCAAAGATCATCAGTGCTAATAAGGAAAAGAGACTCATCGGGTAATGAATCTACTGCTACAGTTTCTATTGCAGAATGAGGAAAATCGCATATCAACTTAGCAAAAAATAAGGATTTCTTAGACTTGGCGCGATCGAATTCCAAGTCAAACTCCTGGAGTATGCCAATCCATTTGGAGTACTTGCCCCCGAGCAATTGACGTGTCAAAATATTTTTCATAGGGTTACAATGAGAAATCACCGTAGTCTTATGTGAGAGGATATAGTGCCAAAAGCGCTGGACAGCTTGAACGGTAGCCAAGGCCAGTTTTTTGACATGTTGATACTTGATTTCAACTGGTGTGAGACTTCGACTCAAGTAGTAAACAACATGTTCATCATGCTTATCATACTCTTGAATGAGAACCATGCCAATAGTGTACTCCGAGGCAGCAAGATAAAGGAAATAATCGCGACTATAATCGGGAGGAAAGATAAGTGGAGCTCATGTTAGGGACAACTTCAAAGCGTCAAAAGCTTTGTTTGCAATTGTATCCCAAATGAACTCTGAATCTTTCTTTAGTAGCCGTGTAAAACCATGAGTTATCTCGGCGTAATTAGGGATAAAACGACGAAGAAAGTTTGCTTTCCCCTACAAACTTTGCAACTGGCGTAATGTCGAAGGAGGAGGAAGATTAAGAATCGCCTCAAACTCAATAGGATCCACTTGAATCCCTTGACGTGAAACGATAAAACCAAGAAGATGGCCAGATTCTACACAAAAAATGCATTTATGTGGATTTAAACGTATACGACAGAACCGACATCGAATGAAAATATCCCGAAGATGGGTAGGGTGATCGACTCTGCGCATAGAATGAGCGGGTAAACCATCCAAATAGGGTTGAATGATATGTTTAATATCATGAAAGGCGTAAGACATAGCCCGTTGAAACATTGTGCCAGCGTTCTTAAGACCAAAAGGAAGTTTCATATAGGCAAAAGTACCCCAAGGACAGATAAAAGCAGTCTTATGTTGGTCCTCGGGAGCAATGTTAATTTGATTATAGCCGGAGAAACCATCCAGGAGAGAAAAGATTTCACTTCCTGCACAGTCATCGACAATTTGGTCGACAAAAGGGGTTGGAAAGTTGTCTTTTTGACAAGATTTGTTAATATCCCTATAATCAACACATACACGAATACTGCCTCATTTCTTATCAATTGGAACGGGATTGGAAACCCATTCGGTCAGAGCCACTGGATAAATGAAACTAGCTTTTAGAAGTTTTTCAACTTTGAGCTTGATAGTCGTTGCTTTATGTGGGTGGACTGGACGAAGGCATTGCCGGATAGGTTTATCTCTGAGGTATGTCTTTATCTCATGTACAACAATTGAAGGGTCGATACCTGGCATCTCTTCGTAGCTCCAGGTGAAGATGTCACGAAATTCTTTGAACAGAGATGTATAGGTGATGATTTCGTTGGGAGAACACGAAGATCCAATATGGACATTTTCAACAATCCCAGTTTTAATGGATATGTCAATGGGAATCGTAGGCGAGATATTACTGAGGTTCCCTTTGGCAAACACATCATGTGTTGACCTAGGAACGGTCGAAATAACAACAACAGTTGACGGAGTTGAAATCCGTTGGTAGTTCTTAAGAGTGTGTTGTTCCAGAAAGAGTATGGAACGATGATGCCCATCATCCCAAGGGCTATCTTCCATGACAGACATGATCATCTCATCAGTGGGAAAAATAATAGGAAAAGGATCAGGAGAAAACTCATCAAGAGATGGGGTAGAAGGTGTTTTCGATTGAATAGCCTGATAGGCTGATTCAACCAGACTTAACAGCATTACGTCGACGAAACGCAGATGATATCCAGGACCAGGGACAATCCAAGGGTCATGTGATGTAGGAAGTTCGTGAGGCACGGTGGAAATCATGTTGATAGAAGCAACGTATGGGCGTGGAACATTGGGAGGTGGAATGGGAAAAGTACCCATTAACGAGGAATCCTTTAACATGCCTACACCGATGTTCTCATAACCTGGTGGGGTTTTAGAAATAAATGGCATGTTGCTCGTATGAGTATCATAATTGAAGAAGGCATGTTGGTCAACTATAACAACCTTTCCTTGATGAGAGAAACGTACCACACGAAAAAGTGTTGACACAACAGCTCACATGGAATCGATCCAGCTACGGCCAAGCAGAAGATTATAATCAAGGGGAGCATCGAAGACTTCCACTTCAACTTGAACAGTCTTACCTTCTAGTGTGATAGGCAACGAAGGAAGAACACCGTAAGGCTTAAAACCCGAGCCATTGAAGGCTTTAAGAGTATTTTGTGATTCTTTCAAGGGAGGAGAGCCAATGGCTTTCCAACAAGCAAAAGACATTACACACGTTGAGGCACCCTCGTCGACAACAGTTCGACAAATGTTCTTGTCCGAGACAACAACTTGTATCTAGAATGCAAGTTGCGAGGGTAACTGTGGAATGTGATCATCCAAGTCAAAGACTATCAAATTTGTATCTTTTGGGTCAATTCCACCTATAGCTTTCAACAGTGCCTTCCTTTGTGCAAGACAAGACTGAAGTACTTCAAGGGCTGACATCGTTGAAGGTGCCTGGGCCAGATCTTAAACAATGTTGTAGTTATGGGCCGCATAAGCATGAGGATTGAAAGTCGATTTCCTAACGACACCTTTTGGGGGTGGTCGTAGAACTGTATCAAGGCTCGATCATTCGAGATGAAGAGGACCGGTAGTAGGTGGATTCGTTGGAGAGGGTTGGACCAATGAAGGAGGTACATCATCAACCTTCTCCTTAGATGGAGTATAATCTTTGGCTCTAGTCATGAGTGCAACGTTGTTTTGCTTAGAATCACCAGTACACATCAAAACATATGATGTAGTAGAAGAGGAAGGTTGGTCATGAATAACCAATTGAGCCTATTGTTGAGATGGGAAGGGTTGGGACAAGACTCTCGGGGTAGAAGGTTTCGAGGTTCCCTGAAGGAATTTAGTGACCTCGGCACGTCGCGGACAATCCTTCTTGTAGTGATTGTCACCACAGATAAGGTAAGGGTAACGGAGTTTGGGATTATCCCGATCTTCAACAGGTGTTTTTTTAGTTTTCTCTGCTTGATTATTATTTTTACCCTCCTTATTCTTGCCTCTCCCTTTTTTAGATTTGTTTTTACCGGTCGGGGTAGATTGGACGGCATTTACATCAGAAGTTTTGCCGGTGGGAGTGGCAGGAGACGGAGCATTTTGAACATTAGAAGAAGTAGACTTAGGGTTGGTGCTTGAAACAGAAAGTGATTGGGCTTGGGCAGTACCAATCACACCATCAGCTGCATGCGAAGCAGCTGTAGTAGTTGAAGTGCTGGAAGCATTTGGACGAGGTAAATCAGGTAGTAAATCATAAAGAGTTATCGTTTGTGAATAAACGAGATCAAGATATTGAGCAAAACTTATATCCTTCTCTTCTGTGACGACACCACCCATGGCTATCTCCTTACCTATTTCATTCACAAAATATTTTGTAAACCATTCTGCCAGCAACTGATCGGGGAGCTCAAGTTTAATGAGACGTCGTCTCCTTCACCACTCATGAATATGATCGGATATATGAGTGCCTTTACTTTGTTTGAAGGAAGTTAAAATCTCAGTCCCTGTATCATAATGGATCGGTAGTTGGTAATGCATAAGGAAATCCATAGCTAAAATGTTAAAATCAGAGAAGAAACCTCGTGGTAATTCAATATACCACTTCGCAGCAGAACTGGTTAGAGTTCATTGAAAAAGATGCAATCGAACAGAGTCATCCATCAACGATTTGGATGAACACCATAGGTGAAAATTCATAACGTGATTGTTTGGGTCCTCTCCCACTTTACTGTCAAATTTAGGAGCTTCCGAAGGAAGCTTAGCCGACATAACAGGCCATCGGGGAGAGTGATGAATAGGATCATTCAAAATCCTAGACAAATCTGGAAAATCCAAAGTAGCAAGAAAAGGTAACTGTCTACTCACCTGCGGGTACTGGTGACTTTGGGGTGGAAGCCTTGTTGGAAAACTAGTAGGACCATAAGCAGTCTACCCATAATGGGAAGACCCAGGATGATTCGGTGGTGGTTGGAGAGGATAGTAGTTCCAAGGATTATAACCTTGAGTTTGATTAGGGACCTGAGTTTGAGCATTGTGACCCTGAACCCAAATAGGATTGGTTATACCTAGATATGGTTGGCCTATAATAGGGACAATTTTCTACCCCCCAGTTGTGTGAGGAAGACTTTATAACATCTGATTCCAATACTGGGCCAAAGCAGGAGGTATATTTTGTCCAAAAGGTGGGGTTGGTCCCCCTATCGTAGGTGGACTTCCAACCAGAATTTGTGTGCTAACCGTAGGTTGTGTAGTAAGTGGATTGTGTCTAGTAAGAGGAAATGGAATTTTACCACCTTGTCCACCAACAGGAATGTGCAAGTTTGGTGCCACGGACGGAATAGTGCCACTAGGATTAGGATTTCCAGAAGGAAATTGAGGGAGTGTCAGAATAAAACTAGGAATAGGATGTCCAGAAGGACCACCAGGAGTACCAGATGGGGTTTGTGAAGGTGTTGGAATAGAAGCATTCAACAAAGCATTCAACGCATGGTATCCATGTGGTAGTGTTGGAGTAACATTGGGTGTTTGCTGGGTGTTTATAAGAGGAAGACCAGCTATAGTGAACCCAGTTGGGACACTCGTAGTATGCACGAGATGGGCCATCTCAGTAGGGAGAGTAAAATGATAAGTGGTATTCACCGGCATAGAATCTATATCAGAAAACACCGGAGGGTTGATTTCGAAGACCAAAGGCAAACCAGGACTAAAAAGAGTCCTACAGAAATCACCTGTAGACCAGAAAGGATCTTGGCCTTCGACACCAAGAAAAGGCCCAACGGGTGATCCAGAAGATGTAACAACTAGTTCTCTGGAAGAATTTAATCGCACAAATGGTCGTTCACCATGGAAAATCCAAAAATCTTCTCTAGTATTGGTAATTTGAAAAGGTTCTAAATAGTCAGTTGTTTCCACTTGTGGTGTGGTAACAACGGCGACTTCACCTTGCTGAGGAGAGCCCTCAGGTGGATTTGTAGGCAAGGGTTGTGAAACATCCAAATGCTCTGGAGATAAACCCTGCATTCTATGTGAACGATGTCGGGGAGGTATTGTAAACAAGTGACAAGCTCCACGAAGAAATTCTTATGGTCAACTTTGAGAAACAAACAACACGCCCTAATAAACAAAATCTAAGAAGCAATCACCAGGCAAACAATAACTTCTAATTTCGGAGCCACTAGTTGGTGATGAAATCCAATGTCACAACAATGAGACAAGAAGGGGCGAGGCTAGGGTGGAAAATTTATGCTAACGACCTTCTTAACGAACTTACACCCTGGTGCAAGCTCCCACACATAATCGTGGGTATACCCTCCAAGGATCCCGAGTGAGTTTGGTCAACGTCAATTCCAGGTACCGTGAAGACTTTCCCCTTTACAGTCACCTCGAGTAAGAACCAAGAGAGATAGGCCACTAAGGTCACCACCAACAACAATAAATCCTGGGGGAACAGTCGAAAATCCGATCCACACGCAAGGGCAAGGTATCTAGCCTGAAATCAACTCAAAAGGCTTCCACTCATCACTGTGGGTATACCTTAGAGTGATCCCTGTAATATGTGCAATCTCTACACTGACATCAACAATGTAGGTTGAGTAACTCTGCCAATATCAATGCGACCTAATGTTTGACCCTTGTGTGAGAAGGGCTTCCCAGGACAAGATGTTGCAAATGTACTTTAACACTCCCTAACACAAGATGTTATTGTGTGTTTTGTGATTTTGGAGAGTGTATCTCTCTTCCTACTCCAAAGCGCTAGCCTAGCTAAATGTTGGTGTAAAAGAGCCCTAGAAAAGAGTTACTAGATAAATTTTATGATTACGCAGTGTTATTAAGAGCTGTTGTTTACTCAAAGGTAATGAAAATGAAACTTATATTGTATGACTCTGACCCAAACCATGCAAGGATGAGAATGAAATATATCAATTTTTGTTCAATGAATCCTATGTATGCGAGAGAGAGAAAAAATTTCAGATCAACTCTCTACTACAATGCAAAATTTCCTTTCAAATGCCAACACAAACAATCATTTAGTAAATGGCAATACTCTATGTGTCTTTTTCAAATATTTCAACAATCTCAATAAATTGATTTCCAAAGTTTTCTAAAATGAAAAGAATATTTTGAAAGAAAAACTTTTGTTCACTTTCCAAAAAGGATCCTCACTATGCTAATGAGAATACAGAAAATCAAAAGCAAAGAATCAAACAATGACCAACCCAATCAAATCTTTCAACGAAAGAAAAAATAAAGAGAAAACCAAAGTAGTCTTCTCAATTACACAAGAAAATGATCTTTCAAGCCAATAAGCAAAAGAGAAAAACCAAGTACTCAACTTTCAACCAATCACTGGTTCTCAACTAATCAAACACATTCCTAATCTGAAGTCAGAGAGAATGGTTTTGCCAAGAAAATCCAAGAAACGAAAGTCAAGCCACAAATGACAAGAAAATCCTTGAAACCCTAAGATTGTTCATGCATAGAAACAAATACAAGAACGATACCAATCAGAGGTCCAAGAAACTTACAAGAGGCAATCAAACTGATCTGGGTAGTTAAAAATGCCAAAACTTAAAATCAAATTTTTTAACAAGAGTGTTCGCAGGTAGGCAATATAACACAGTGCGAGAATCATTGATTCTCGCAGGCAACCCTTGAGCAGGGTGCGAGAACCTCGCACTGAAAACTATAAGCAAGGTGCAAACCTTACCAATTCTCACAAGCTGCAATGAAGTGCAGTGCGAGAATTCCTGAACATACTAAAAAATTTGAAAAATAAAGAAAAATTGACAAAGGCTTCTGGACTCAGAAGGTCTATTAGGATATCCTGAAGACTCAGAGATTGATAGGACAGGAGAAAAGTAAAACCACAGAAAAATACAAAAAGGCACAAATGAAAATGGGATGTTCCCTAGTGGAGTCGCCAATTTTGTTATTGGATAAATCCATAAGTGCAGACACAAACCGATCTCCCTAGATCCTCCTGGATCTAGAACAAATCAAGACAGAATAATACTCTTTCCCTAGATTTTGACTATTGAATGAAGTAGGAGGCAAGAACGAGTAACATACCTTATAATTGCTTCCTATGGTCTTTGTTGTTCCAGCTTCACTCCAATTCTCTTGTGCAGTCAAGACCAAGACAGATCAAACCAATCGAAGTGAAGACAACTCAATATATTCAAGAGTCAATCTATGTATATGATCAAGGAATTATACAATAAAGTGAAGATAGCTTTATGGGAAAGGGACATATTACTATATCATATTGATGGAAAGTAAATATTACAACCTGAGCCTTGATTTTGCAAACTTCCTTTCGATGGCCCTTGACTCTGACACACACACTTGCTCACTTGCATGAAGAAGATCAAAACCTTTATGATGTTTTTGTTGTAGTTTCTCAGCCTGTTGTTCAAGCTTCAATATTTCACACAATCTTTCACCAATTCTCCAATGTCTTGCTTAACCTTGTTTGCTTCTAACCTTTTCCATGAGAATCCCCTCAATATATAGGAGAGAATGAATTAGTTACTTGGATAAGAATGATCCCAAAATATCAAGGAATCCAATACTAGGATAACCACTCGAATGCCATCTCATCCTTCTAGAAGATTCCCTTCTAGAAACTTCGATAATTCATCTTTTTCCTTGCTTAAGAAAGAGTTCGCACCCTAGCAGTTCATTACAGTGCGAACTTCTTGCACCCTGGCTTAATGCATCCTGCGAGAATCATGCATTCTCGTAGGCAAATATACTAGCAGCCTGCGAACCTCCTTCAAAAATGATATTTCTGGAAAGAGAAGAAAGTAATTTTTCTCAGGAAAAAGTTCCTATGAAGAGCTTGAGTACATCATCATCAATAGATCATCATGATGACCAAAATCATGGGTAACAGGAGTGCCAAGGCCTAGGCATGAGAGCTATTCCTTACCCCTCAAAGAACACTTTGCTTGTGACTCTTTCTTTCTTGTCCCTTTCCCCTTGGTATAAACTTAAGTTTTTTTCCAAGTTTGAACAATACTGAATTAGCTCTTGGTCATGTCAACCATATGTCAATATGGGTATTCTTGGGCATGTCAACCATGTTTGGTTCCCCTGATTGGAAAATATTCCTCTTGAAGTGATAAGCCTTAAGATCTTCCTCCTTTATTTCATTGTTAGCACTCTTCACTGCATCTTTCCCTCCTTAAATTTTAGGCATTCAACATTAGAATGAGCTCATATTTCCTTCTCACTTCATCCATGATATTACTATCAACCATTTTGAGTTGAATAAGGGTCAGTTCAAAGGGTTGATCATCAAGAAATATGGCACCATCCTGCATTTATTCCTCATCTTCCCTCATGAATAGAATAATGGAACCAAGTGGGGAGGATAAATCATTTTTCATGTTCATATTATCATTATTATGAAACATGAAATGTCCATGGTCTGGTCTATAATATCTTCAACATACTTATTGGAGTAGTCTTCATATTAGGGACGTGTATGTGCTACTAGGTTAAACTACTCTCTAGAAGATTGTGGTAAATCTTGGTATTCTTCTTTATTATCCCTATGTAGCATGTTAAAAGGTCTCTTGAACTGATGTTTCTTTCTTATAGGTTGATCTTTATCCCTGGGAGTGGGTCCTAAAGAGGAATGACCAGAGTGGCCCTATTTCACCTTTTTAAAATCAATGGGCATAAACTTCAGTAGTTTGGTAAAGTCTTCCATGAAAAAAGTCTCCTGGCTTCCAGGTGGGAGATTAGGGTCCTTATCTTTCCTCCTATCAGTGGGACATCTTGGTATTCTTCTTTATTATCCCTATGTAGCATGTTAAACGATATCTTAAACTGAGGTTTCTTTATTATAGGTTGATATTTATCCCTAGGAGCAGGAACTAAAGAGAAAAGACTAGAGTGGCCCTATTTCACCTTTGTAAACTCATTAGCCATAAAATTCAGTAGTTTCATAAAGTCTTCCATGGAAAAAGGCTCTTGTCTTGCAGGTGGGAGTATTGGGTCCTTACCTTTCCTCCTATCAGTATAGTCTCACCTCTCAAAAGGGTCATTAGTATTAAGTTGTATCCTCAAGGCCCTCGTGTTTATTTCTCGGTATTCAACATCTTTAAATAGAGCATCTAATTCAACTAAATTTATTTCCCTTCGGTGTAGGGAAAACTTAGAATCAATAGTAATTGTATATGCTACGATAGCCATTGACTCATATTGCTTGACAATCATTGGGATTCAATGATATATAATGTAGAAACTATTGGTAAACTCAAGGTGTGTCTAACCATTATTTCTCTTGAGGGTATTGAATTATGCTAGATAGTATCTATTATATTTCTTGACACCCCCCCCCAATGTATTTCAAAATTGATCATGAAACTACCCCCAATTCCTTATAGGGTTGTGAAAAAGGTTTCTAAACCATTTCCTAGCCTCCCCTTCAATGGACTGAACAAACATTCCATAAAAAAAAATCATCATATTCTACAAATAGGTTCTCATTGCATTCTTTGAAGGAAGTGACGTGGTTTACATTCTTCCAATTGACTAATGGCATGACCTTTAGATAGCCATCATTCATGTCCCCTAATTAGTTTGCAACGTATAGCTCTTAGGTGTCATGTCTTTGGTGAATCATTGAGACCAGAATCCTGATTTTATCTCGTTGTTTCGTTGAATTACTTAACGTCTTGTCACTTTGGTGAATCACTTGAGCCCCGTTACACTAGCTATCAGGTCTGATAGTTGATGCAGGAGCATCGCTTCACCCAACAATGCACCATCTAGATAGCACATTCAATGGAGGAGAGAGGTGCCATCCCTCTCATTTAAAAAAAAAAAAATGAAATTGTAATTAAATGAAATAGTTGTTGTAAGGATGGAAGAGCCAAAGCCATGCCTTTGCGCAGATAGTATATGGAGTCACCTTTAATGGTTGACAAGATGACCAGATCTAGATCCAATTTGAACTAGATAGCCATTAAATGTAATTCCATATACATTAATGAGAGTAGGTGAGATGGAGGGAAGAGCTTGTGGATCCCCTTTTGTACAAAAGATATTTGTATCGAAATTTGTTATGTTAGAGAGGAGAGAAGGGAGTCGAGATCCTGTTGCAGTCTGAGCTCACCCACATTTTAAACAAATATTCATAATAATATAAAGATGATTTTTTCCTGCAAATGACATTCTGTGTATTTCCATGTGTTTTATGAATGTCTTTTATGTGTTTATGAGTTAATGTTGTAGATATGTGTTGGATTCCATATGCAAGGTATAGGAAGAATTTTCTATCTGTGGATTTTCTAATTTTAGTCTGGGTTCTTTGTGGCTTAATGCAAGGGCTTGCATGGTAGAGTGTTGAGGACTCTGTGAGCCAGTGCAAAGAGTGCACTTCCAAGTTCTGTGTTGAATTCAGGCAAGACTGTGCCAGGAGGGCACACCGGAGGAATCATAAGCTCAAGGGAGAAGCCTCAAGGTTACTGAACACCTTGGAGGAAAGACTGTGAAGAGGAAGGAATAGACAGAAGGAATACCCAATGAGTATTCTATAAATATTTTCCAGGTGGGCATCGAGCGAGTGCAAAGATTGCACGAGAAGAACTATTTTTTGAGTTCTTATATAAGAGAAGTTTCATAGGAAGACACTTACAGAGTTACTGAACACTTTGTGGCTCAGCAAGGCATTCTTGGGAAGAAGTTAGCAAGAGGGTTCTTATATCCTTTCAAGGAGAGAAAGGAGCAGAGTTGTTGAACACTCTGGAGGAAGACCCGTGTAAGGAGTGCACCAGGCCAACACTGAGACGAAGTGTTGAAAGATAGCTAGTTGAGGGCTATTCAAGTGCAAGGACAAGGTGCATAATGAACTTGTTTCAAGTTCCAAAGCTCAAGAGGTTAAGAACAAAAGTGTGCTAGGAGGGGCACCAAAAATATTCTAAGGAAGAGGAAGAGTTGATACCCTTAGAGGCTGAGTAAATTAAAATATAAGGAGGAGTAGTGCGAAGTATAGAACATAAAGTGCAAGAGTGCATAGAGCCAGGGTCTAGTTTCATTGACAGAGCTCAGGAGGGAAGTGTGGGAGTCAAGAACCAAGTTTTTAGGGCTCACAGGAGACAGATCAAAGGTCGAGCCTTTGAAACATCAAAATCTTCCAAGTCTGGGAAGAAAGCACCAAAGCTAAGGAGGAGCAGAGAAGTCATAGATTAGCAATAGAGGAGAATATTTGGACCATCCAATTTACATCTAGACACTCAAGAGAGAGCATAAGAGTAAGATTAGATCTGGACCATAGAATCTGAGCGTGTGGACCAACAGCCGTTAGATCCAAAGGAAGGTGCAAGAGGGTTAAACCCTTCAATAGTGTACAGGAGGGTGGACTTTTAGAAGTCCAGAAATCATCAGAGTCATCCATCATCGGAGGATAGGTGGTAGGAGGTCTAGGAGTTCAAGGATTCAGACCTTGGGAGGTTGAGAGTGAAACAAAATGAGAACTTGCAACCCCTAGTTCATGAAAGGATTTGAGTCATCAATTCAAAAGGGGTTATGGACCACTGATCTGGTCCCAAGGACATCATGAGTTTAGGAATTGGGAAGAAAAGAGGTGAGAAAGTCCTCTGACTTCGAATTCACGAAGTCCTGATTTGCGAAGGAGGATTTGAACTGTCAGATTGTGGGAGCATCAGGACCATCAATCTAGGGAGATGATGTCGTGAGTTCGAATATAGAGAGAACATAAGGGAGCTACATTGTGGATTCCTGATACATGAAATCCCGATGTGGTCAAAGGTGGAGCCCAAGGTCATGGTAAATGGTCATATGGATGGAGGATAGAAAAGGAGCTAGCACTCTAGCGCCAGTTCGAACTTTGGAGGATCAAGGATCAAGCATTGGAGCAAGGCATTGGACTGCGCCTTGATTTCATGAGTCACAAAAAGTTAATCACCTCTTGATATGGATTGTGGTCATGGGTAGTGGTCATAGGGAGGGAATATCACACTTGGTGGTTGTTTGCGTATGCTGACTTTCACAAAGAGGACCCGTGGATAATTTTCTTGAAGATTCCAGTAGGGAATCAAAGAGCTACTCCAACTCAGGAATTGTGAATGAGCCTTGACCGAGAGGTCAGCAAAACCTCTTGAGGTAGGGTGTTGCGTTAGGTATGATGTAAGAGCATCGCTTCATCCAACAAAGTTCCATCTAGACAACACATTCAGTGTGCATTCAATGGAGGAGAGAGGCGCCATCCCTCTCATTTAAAAACAAAAATGAAATTTTAATTAAATGCAATAGTTGGTGTAAGGTTGGAAGAGCGAGAGCCATTCCTTTGCACAAATAGTAGATGGAGTCTCCTTTAATGGTTGATAGGATGATAAGATCTAGATTTGATTTGGACTAGACATCCATTGAATGTAATTCAATGTAAATTAACGAGAGTAGGTTAGATTGAGGGAAGAGCTCGAGGAGACCATTTTGTAGAAAAGATATTTGTATCAAAATTAGTTATGTTATAGAGGAGATACGGGAGTCAAGACTCTATTACAGTCTGAGCTCACCCACATTGTAAATAGATATTCATATTTATATAAAGAGAATTTTTTCTTGCATATAACATTGTGTGTGTTTCCATGTGTTTTATGAATGTGTTTTATGTGTTTATGAGTTGATGTTGTAGATATGTGTTAGATTCCATATGCAAGGTACGTATAAAATTTTCTGTCTGTGGGTTTTTTGAGTTCTGTGTTGAATTCAAGAAAGAACTTGCCAGGAGGGCACACCAGAGGAATCATAAGCTCAAGGGATAATCCTAAAGGTTATTGAACACCTTGGAGGAAAGACTGTGCAGAGGAGCACACAGAGAGAAGGAATAATCCTTGAGTATTATGTAAAGCTCTGCGAGGTGGGCATCGAGCGAGTGCAAAGAGTGCACGAGAAGAAATCTATTTTTATTTATGAGATAAGAGAAGTGTCAGAAGAAGACACTTACATAGTTACTGAACACTTTCTATCTTAGCAAGGCACGCTTGGGAAGAAGTTACTAGGAGGGTGCTTATATCATTTCAAAGAGAGAAAGGACAGAGTTGTTGAACACTCTGGAGGAAGACCTCTATAAGGAGTGCACCAGGCCAACACTCAGACGAAGTATTGAAAGACAGCCAGTCAAGGGCCAGTCGAGTGCAAGGAGAATGCACAAAGTGAACTTGTTTCAAGTTCCAAATCTCAAGAGGTTGAGCACAGAAGTGTGCCGGGAGGGGCACCAGAAATATTCTAAGGAAGAGGAAGATCTGAGACCCTTAGAGGCTGAGTAAGTTAAAAGATCAAGAGGATTAGTGTGAAGTATAGAACACAGAGTGCAAGAGTGCACAAAGACGAGGTCTAGTTTCATTGATAGAGCTCAGGAGGGCAACATGGGAGTCGAGAACCACATTTGTAGGGCTCACAGGAGGAAAATCGAAGGTCAAGCCTTCAAAATGTCAAAATATTCCAAGTCTGGGAAGAAAGTGCCGAAGCTCAGGAGGAGGGGCATAGTGGTTGTAGATCAACTATAGAGGATAATATCTGGAATGTCAAATCCACGTCCAAACACTCAGGAGAGAGCGCAGGAGGAAGATCATATATGGACCATAGGATCTAAGGGCATGGACCAACAATCGTTGGATCCGGAGGAAGGTGCATGAGGGTTAAACCCTTCAATAGTGTACAAGAGGGTGGACTTTGTGAAGTACTGAAATCATCAGAGCCATCCATCATCGTAGGACAGGTGGTAGCAGATTCGAGCATTCGAGGATTCAAACCTTGGGAGGTTGAGAGATTATCAAAATGAGAACTCTCAACCCCAAGTTCATGAAAGGATCTAAGTCATCAGATCTAAAGGGGTTATAGACCATTGATCTGGTCTCAAGAACATCATGAGTTTGGGAATTAGGAAGAAGAGAGGTGAGCAAGTCCTCTAACTTCATAAGTTGCAAAGTCTTGATTTGTGAAGGAGGATTTGATCCATCTGATCACGAGAGCATCAGGACCTTTGATTTGGGGAGAGGAAGTTGGGAGTTTGGATATTGGGGGAATGGAAGGGAGCTACATTGTGTATTCCCAATACAAAAAATATCGATGCGCTTAGAAGTTGAGCCCAGGGTCATGGTAAATGGTCATATGGATGGAGGCTAGAAAAGGATCCAGCGCTCTAGCGTTAGTTCAGACTTTGAAGGATCAGGGATCGAGCATTGGAGTAAGGCATTGGACTGCATCCATATTTCACGAGTCGTGAAATGTTAAGCACCTCTTAGTAGGGCTTGTGGACATGGGTAGTGGTCACAGGGAGGGAATATCACACCTAGTGCTTGTTCGTGCAGGCCAAGTTTCACAAAAAGGACCCCTGGATAATTTTCTTGAAGATTCCAGCAGGGAATCGAAGAGTTGCTCCAGCTCAGGAAATTGTGAACGATCCTTTACTAGGAGGTCAACAAACCCTGTTGAGGTGGGGTGTTACATCAGGTATGATGTAGGAGCATCACTTCACCCAAAAATGCGCCAACTAGATAGCACATTCAATGCACATTCAATGGAGAAGATAGATGCCAACCCTGTCATTTTTTCTAAAAAAGATTGAAATTGTAATTAAATGCAATAGTTGTTGTAAGGTTGGAAGAGCCAGAGCCATGCCTTTGCATAAATAGTATATCGAGTCACCTTTAATGGTTGACATACTGATAAGATCTAGATCCGATTTGGACTAGACAACCATTGAATGTAATTCAATGTAAATTAATGAGAATAGGTGAGATGGAGGGACGAGCTTGAGGAGTCCTTTTGTAGAAAATATATTTATATCAAAATTCATTATGTTAGAGATGAGAGAAGGGAATAGAGACTCTATTGTAGTCCAAGCTAACCCATATTGTAGACATATATTCATATTAATATAAAGAGCAGTTTTTCCTGCATATGACATTGTGTGTGTTTCCATGTGTTTTATGAATGTCTTTTATGTGTTTATGAGTTGATGTTGTAGATATGTGTTAGATTCCATATGCAAGCTATAGACAAATTTTCTATCTATGGGTTTTCTGATTTTAGTATGGGTTATTTGTGGTTTAATGCAAGGGGTTGCATGAAAGAGTGGTGAGGACTCTATGAGCCAATGCAAAGAGTGCACTTCTGAGTTTTTTGTTGAATTTAGGAAAGAACGTGCCAATAGGGCACACCAGAGAACTCATAAGCTCAAGAGAGAAGCCTCAGGGTTACTGAACACCTTGGAGGAAATACTTTGCAGAGGAGGGCATAGAGAGAAGACATAATCATTGAGTATTCTGTAAATCTCTGTGAGGTGGGCATCAAGGGAGTGCAAAGAGTGCATGAGAAGAACTCAGTTTTGATTTCTGAGATAAGAGAAGTGTTGGAGGAAGACAATTACAGAGTTACTGAACACTTTGTGTTTCAACAAGGTGTTATTGGGTAGAACTTACCAGGAGGGTGCTTATATCCTTTCAAATAGAGAAAGGATCAGAGTTGTTGAACACTCTGGAGGAAGACCTGTGTAAGGAGTGCACCAGGCCAACACTCAGACAAACTGTTGAAAGACAGTCAGTCAAGGACCAATCGAGCACAAGGAGAACACACAGAGTGAACTTGTTTCGAGTTCCAAAGCTTAGGAGGTTGAGAGCAGAAGTGTGCCAGGAGGGGCACCATAAATATTCTAAGGAAGAGGAAGGGCCAAGACCCTTAGAGGATGAGTAAGTTAAAATCTCAGGAGGAGTAGTGCGAAGTATAGCACACAGAGTGCAAGAGTGCATAGATTCAAGGTCGAGTTTCATTGAGAGAGCTTAGGAGGGAAGCATGGGATTTGAGAACCAAGTTTGCAGGGCTCATAGGAGATAGATTGAAGGTCGAGCCTTTAAAACATAGAAATCTTCCAAGTCTTGGAAGAAAGTGCCAAATATCAGTAGGAGGAGTAGAGCAGTCATAGATCAGCTGTAGAGGAAAAGATCTAGACCATTGAATCAACATTCAAACACTGAGGAGGGAGTACAGGAGGAAGATTATATCTGGACCATAGGATCTGAGCACATGGACCAACAACTATTGGATCCGGAGGAAGGTGTGTTGGGTTACAAAAAAGTTATAAATATCTTCCTTTTTCCCACAGTTCATGATATGATTTTGATTAATTCTTTAGATAGTTAGGCATAGATAGGAAAGAATATAATTAATATGTCTCTTAGGGTTGTTGTTAAAGTTTTATTAAATAGATTCTAATTTACGATTGGAATGGTTTGATTTTTTTGCAGAATTGGATAAATAATTGTCAAAGATAGCCAAAGAGATTTTGGTTATGTGCAAGCTATTGGAGGTTGAAGACTTTTTAGGCGCAAAGTAGTTTGAAGATAATGCATTTTCTATATTGTAATTTTATAATAGTAAAGAAATAAAAATGGATCTTTTGATCCTCAAGATAGATTGATTTACCCAAACTATTGTAATATATAAGAGGGTAGTAGATCCAGAAAAGAAAAGAAAAAAAACACATTTAAGTATTTAGATTCAGAATTGCTCTATGCAAGTAGGTTTTGTAAATGTTTTACCAGCCATGGAATTAATGAAATTTGTTTCTATCACTTATGTGCTCTGAGTTTCTCATAGCAGTACTTATGAATACTAAGGGCCCAGTCTGAAGGATCTACTGTCTTGTTCTGTAATTGTATCAACTCAAAGTTTGATTTTTATTTTGTGATTCAGATCTCTTTTACAATAGTCAAGGATAAATGCATAAGTGTGTTAATGATTTTATGATTATTTGCGTATAGGAGACAGACATTTCTATCAGTTATTAATGATTGTCGTTATGATTTCCATTTCTAAAGTTGTTTCTTGACAGTTCCTAACATTTTCATCCACGTTGTTCCTTTTCCTTAGGTTTACAATTGTTGTTCCTTTCGGTTAAAGTTACAATAGTTGTTCCTTTTGGTAAAAGTTACATTAGTTGTGCCTTTCAGTTAAAGTTACACTAGCTGTCCTTTCTGATTATATTATAATTGTTGTTTCTTTCTATACATAGAGTAATTCGTTATTTCCTTTCCAGTAATCAGAATTCATAATTGATAGTTAATTTTGCAAGTCCTTACTTAGATTCAACTACTGCTTTCTAGTTAAATGAATTCAATAGATTAATTAGTTCCTTTCCATTTTACAACATCTTAGTAATCAGATTTCAATTCCATTTATTTCTTAGAATCTTTGGTGAACAGTTGAGGAACTTGATTGTTGATGAACTCAGATTTGGTTTAGCTACATGATTTTAGGCTACTTGCATAGAATTTGCTGATATTCTTGAGATAAAAGACGAATCTCCAGGTTGATAAATGAATGTTAACCTAAGTTTGTTTTTAGGACATCTTTAGACACCAACATTTTGGTGTCATTTCCAGGGAGAATGTCAAAGGTAGCATAGGTTGTGTCTCTGGAGGACCAGGTATTGAAGACAGAAGGTAAGAACCTATGCAGGTAATAAGTAAAATGCTTATGCCAACGCTTACCTCCAGTTGACACTTAAAGAGGCTTCGTAGGTGTTTTCTTTTGTTGAAATTTCTTTTTGTGTGAAGTGTGTATGACTAGAAAAAAGGATCTTGAAAAACCAAAACTCCCACCAAAAATTACCAAAACCTAGGATTCGGTGATCCCTGGAAGAAGCACTTTCATAGATGAAATCATCAAAAAGGGTGAATCTCAAGCTTCGGTTGGACCTAGGAGAGGACCCACCCAAATCCCTCAGGTAATAGTTTCACCAACTGTGGCCCATGCTGAGATTCATAGAAAAAATAAAGGGACCGAGAAGAGCTTTCACAATACAGATCTTCCACCACTCAACCCCTTAGAGGAGGGAAGCTCTAATAATATGGAGGAAAGAATAGGAGAAACTAGCAGGGTTGCCAAGGCATACCCATCACCACCACCACCTGATCCTGAGTCTCCTGCAAAAGAAGAAGGCATATCTGAAATCCCAGATAAAGGGAGTGTAGTCAAATTCCTTGGAAGACCAAATAATCAACAATTTCAAATAGAATACCTGGATCAAGAACCTCCTGAAAATTTTTGGCACATTTTCGATCAAATGGCACAACCAAATCAGCAACAACCCTAGACCTCCATGCTGGAGTATCCAATAGTTGATCCAATTGCCAATGCCCCATCAAAGAAATCCCCTTACAGAACCTGCCAACCTTCCATGGACTGATTTTAGAAGACCCAGATGCATTCCTATTTGAATTTGATGTCTTATGTAGAGGGTATGATTACACCTATGAACCCCAAAAATTAAAACTATTCCCCTCTACCTTGAAGGGAGCAGCCCTATGTTGG
>ML812124.1:17791-30540 GCA_009831015.1 Picea engelmannii
CGGCAAGCTAAAAAACTCACGATTTCCCCGATTTTTGCCGATTAATCGGCGATTTATTCTACTAGGATCTAATGTAACGGTGGAGGATAGACTAGATCAACAGTGGTGATGAAATGTCACTTCATTCACCCACTTCACTTAACTTTCATAAAGTCACTTTTAATTTCACCTCGCATGAAATTAATTCACTAGGGACCACATTTGGACACTTTATCATCACCCCTAGGCACCTAGGTGATGAGAAACATGTCCTAGGTACGCTTTCATTTAATTCAACACATATGACCAGATCATATAATTAAATGTTAGAGGTTAATAAACAGTTAGAATGTGTGTGTACATTTGAATCAATCAGTAAAATCAACTTTTTACTCTCTTTGTCTACCTGTATGGGGCCTGGGCATAAAAACAATAACCCTGATGAGGGTATTGCAAATAGAAACCCCTGCAAAGGCTACTAATACCATCGGTTTTTTACTTCTTTTGGTTATATATCCTAAACGAAATTGCATGTACAATCATAGATATGACTATGCAAGTGAAATACGAGACATACATATTTATGTACACATATGCAAACGTTTTTAGTATAATACATATATAGCACTATATTGTGTCATTTCTTTGCACAAGCCCATACAATTATGTATGTTTATAACTATCAAACTTTCAAATACTCTGGCAGACATACAATTATCAAATCTTAAATATTCAAATGAGAAAATAACTACCAAGCTTTTTAAAATAACAATGAACAAAAGAAAGCCTTAATCCTTCAATGTACATGCATTAAGAAATAGAACTAATGTGCTATAGTGAAGAAAAAAGGCAGTTCCAATCCAATTCAAAGCATTTCACACCACATTGGTTAAAGGTATATATTTGTTTTTCTACTTTCTGAAATGTATTTTCAATTTTACGCAATATAAATCCACCAAAAAGGTATTCGCATCATTCTTTTATTTTGTATAATAATTAGGTCAAGCTTATTGTGCTCTTTGGAATTGGTGGATTTATATTGCATGAAAATTGAAAATACATTTCAGAAAGTAGAAAAAGATATTCGCATCATTCTTTTATTTTGTATAATAATTARGTCAAGCTTGTTGTGCTCTTTGGAATTATCTTTTTGGCATTCTCACTGAAATTGYAAGTATCTGGCATTTCCAACATTTCATGTGAACCTCGCATTCTTGGAAACATAAAAATATGACATCCATATATCAGGACAAACTATTAAAAACAACRCAGATGCCAAAAATTTATGATACAATCCAGCTACAAGAGAAAACGAGGAATACCTATGAAAAGAATGAAAGAATTGGTAACGCACAAAACAAATACATATTAAAGATGCATACCTTTTAAGTATCATGACGGAGTTAGCTATTCCTTGACCAATAATGCCACAAACAAAGCCAACTACACCATATTGTATACCCTGATTACATGCATCAATGTCAAAAGTATAGCAATAATGATTAAAGAAGATGTCAGTTAAAATACCAAATTACATGCATCAATAAAGCAAGCCCAACTCCATTTTCTTAAGCATGTATCATAGAATCATGACCCTTTCTCCGGATATAATGACATGTGATGGTTCAACACCACTTCCATGCACTTCCATGGTTCAAATTTAGACTTCCTAGGAACAAATTATAATAAATGAAGAAAGGCAGGGCACTTAAATAACGTTTTATTGACAAAACAAAATGCTCTGCAAAATTCATATCTTCACAATAGCCAATCCTAGACCACTTTAGAGGTCTTAATCGATTAACTAAATTACTAAATTGAATAAACGAGACCCTCCATATAATTTATAAGAACCAATTGATAACACCTCACCCAATCTCAAGCTACCAAGTATATTTTAAGAGAAATACAAATACAGCATGACAAATAAACTTATTTCACAGAACGATTCTGCTAGAAATTAATGATATCCATAAATACTTTATCCCAAATAGATTTAATAAGAGCTTCAAAAAAACATTAAAAACTTGAAAAAGAAGAGAGTCAAACGTTAGTCCACCTTGTAGAAGTAAGTGCCAATCCGTTGTTGAACAGAAAACCTACGACCCGGTGTCTCAGCCTCAAACACACTAAACAGAAACAACGTGGATTATTCTCATTGTTGCAACAAAAGAGATCAATCTATACAAACAATTTATCTATATACTTCTGCTATAAATTTTACAATATGCCTGGTGTATCTAAAATACAAAAAGCAGTCTTATTTTAAAGATAACACGTACTAGTAAAAACCAAAAATGTTGGTAACTGTTGAACATATTTTCATAACTTCAATGATTGGACTATAAGGAGCCTATACGAAGAACATGATAGATTTCCTTCAACTCAGAGACTTGGCATGAACCATGTGTCATGAAAAACAAAAACAACAAATAGAAATAATATACATCATAAAATAACAAGGATGGAACAAGAGAAGTCTTTGTCCATGGGCTTCTTCAAAGGAATGGCTTCCAAATTCAAAAACAAGTTGATTCCAATTAAAAGCTTGAGAAGTGTTAATTGTAAGGAACCTCCTTACCAATTCATTTACCAAGGCATAGAAGACATCTTCATATCAGATAATTAACTGATTATGAATAAAAGAGTGATGATGAAATAGAGTACATAACAAATGATATACATACAAGTCAAAGGGGGGACATGACTAAGGGTCATGCCCAATCACTAATAACTGTAATTAATTAGTTATCTTACATGCCCCCTTCTTGAGATGCTTCATCCTCAAGGCATAAAAGGAGATCAAATGGTAAAGTCGTCATAAAATATGATGCAGGAGCATCACTAGATTTAGAGCAATCCTGCATCAACCAAAAATATTTTAATTTCTGTTGTAAAGTTTATATTTACAGTTAGTTTTAGCTCGGTTTGGTGTCTCAGCTGTGTCTATGTGTCCTAGGCCAGCTGATGGACACCTTAAATAACCCAGATCAGCTTATTTTTATCTCAGCCTTAAGTTAGACTTAGGTTGGCAGCCAAAAATTTCTCTTTCAGTGGAATGTGGGGCCCAAGGGGAGAGGGCGCACCTCTAAGGTGGCTCCTAGTGAAATGTGGGTCCCTGTCCAAGGGGGCCGTAACTCCTAGTGGAGAATGGGGTCCAGCAACCCCAATCTTAGCCATTCGGGCCCAAGGCTGGGCACACATCTCAGGGAGGATGGGGGGCTTCTAGGGAGATATAAGGAGACTGAGGGCGAGAGGACTACACACATTCTCATTTTAGGTTGAGCAAGTGAGCAGAAGGAGGGGTGCTTGAGGCTGAGGAAGGAGAGCGAACTGTGCTGGAGCAAGCAGCAGCAGCTGAGGAGGGCAAATCTGGTACAGAAAGGCAGCTGGAAGAGGTCAGGTTCAGGGCCATATAAGGTTGCCAGCACCACGATCAACTCGGGCCAAGTTTTAAAGCAGCAAGGAAGGCGAGTTAGGGCTCTACATCCTCATCCAGGACTGGCCAGATTCAGCCATTCTGTTCGACAGAGAACAGGGCCTAATTCTGGGTGCAATTTCAGTCAACAGCAGGTTGTACCAGAGGTCGTACAGCTACATCAAGGAGTGTTGAGTTAGTTGGGCCATACAGAGCCTATGGAGAGGAAAAACCCTGCCAAGAAATTTTCTGTAAGGAATGTATGAATTGTATTTGCTATAAAATTCCTCAAAAGCCTCAATAAGAAGCCCTCCTTTGCTAGTTTTTCCCCACACTGGGGTTCCAGGGTACTTCCCATGTCTATGTTCTTTTTATGCTTGGTTTACTGTATGTTTCCGGTGTAAATTTTCTGTTTTATATCTCAGCTGTAGGTTTCTGCATAAATTCAAATTTTATATCAGCATAGATAATTTCTGGTTTAGTTAATTTATTGGCAGCAATTTCAGTGACTGAGTTATAGGGGTAAAATTAACATGGTATCAGAGCTCAGCCTCTGTGTACAGGACAGCCAAGTGACTTGTTGTGCAGACCAGCAAGAGTAAATCAGCAAGTGGGACAGAAGACCAGGTTGTGTGGATAAAAACAGGACAGCAGACTCAAATGGCCAATGCAGGCTTGAGGGTTGAGGACAAGCTGGATGGAACCTCAAATTTCTATACTTGGAGGGAGCAAATTAGCTTGGTGCTGGAGGAGAATGGGCTGCTGGAAATTCCAGAAGGAAAAGTGGCAGCCCCAGCTGATCAAGTACAGCTAGTTGCCCATGCCAAGAAGGATGTCAAGACCAGAAGGATACTTGTGGATGGTGTAAAGGGCCGCATCATTCCACATTTGTCTAGCAAGAAGACAGCTAGGGAAATGTGGGAGGCCCTAGTAAAGCTATACCAGTCTGACAACCAGAGCAGAAAGATGTTGCTTAGAGAGAAGCTGAGAAGCACAAAGATGGCCAATGGAGATTCGGTGGTCACTTACCTCACCAAGTTCACTCAGATTCGAGATGAAGTTGCAACAGTGGGAGAGACCATGGACGAGACCGAGCTGGTGAGGACAGCATTGAATGACTTCACCAAGCAGTGGGACGTGTTTGTCCGATGGGTGGTTGCACGGGAGAAACTCTCTGACTAGGAGAGGTTGTGGGACGACTTCACCCAGGAGGAGATACGAGTGGATGCATCTTAGGCTAGTCGGTTGAAGAGTGAGGAGGAGGAGAATGTGGCTCTTCATGCAAAGAAGAGCAGTGGAGCGGGAGGCTCTAGGGACATGGGCAAAGTGAGATGCTTTGCATGTCACAAAACTGGCCACTATGCCAGCAAGTGTCCTAACAAGAAGGAGTCGAAAGTAGCAGCTACAACATCTACTAAGATGGATGCGTTTGCAGAGAAATTCGAGGACAAATTTTCTCTTGTTGCCACTCTTTCTAGCACCTGCAGATTGGCTGAGTTTGAGGACAGCAGGGCATGGTTCGTGGACAGTGGGTCATCTCGCCATATGACGAGAATGAGGTCAGTGTTCCTTAGTGTTTCAGAGACGAGCTCAGACTGCCATGTGAAGACTGGATCGCGCACCAGGCATGTAGTAAAGGGGGTTGGATGCGTCAGATTCCAGCTAGAGTCAAGAGTGTCTCTAGAGGTGGATGAGGTGATGTATGTGCCAGAGCTGAAGGTTAACTTGCTCTCTATATCAACTCTGGAAGATATGGGGTATGATGTAATGCTCGTTGATGGATATGTGCTCATACGGCCAGAGGGAGCGGCCTTGGATGCAGCAGTGAGGCTTGGCATCAGGCAAGGTATGATGTACAGGGTGCTGGGACAACCTATAGGTGGGTCCAGGGGGATCTTGGACCAGAGATCAGTGTCAAAGAAAGTCAGTTGGTATGACTTGACATTGATGGCTAAGCGGAACAGCACATCAGATCAGAGTGCAGTAGAAGTAGCAGGTGGATCTTCCGGTTCAAAGGGAGTAACTACAGCAGCAACAACAGAAGATTTGATTGGATTAGAGATTGATCCTAGTGGAGACACCTCCCTCGCTAAGACGAAGTGTTAATTTTATCTCGGTTTGGTGTCTCAATTGTGCCTATGTGTCCTAGGCCAGTTGAGGGACACCTTAAATAACCTTGATCGGCTTATTTTTATCTCATACTTAAGTTGACTTAGGCTGGCAGCCAAAAATTCCTCTTTGAGTGGAATGTCGGGCCCAAGGGGAGAGGGCGCACCTCTAAGGTGGTTGCTAGTGGAGTGTGGGTCCCTGTCCAAGGGGGGCACACCTCCTAGTGGAGAGTGGGGTCAGCCCCAATCTTAGCCATTCAGACACAAGGCTGGGCACACATCTCAAGGAGGATGGGGGGCTGCTAGGGAGATAAAAGGAAGTTGAGGGCGAGAGGACTACAAACATTCTCATTTTAGGTTGAGCAAGTGAGCAGAAGGAGGGGTGCTTGAGGCTGAGGAAGGAGAGTGAACTGTGTTGGAGCAAGCAGCAGCAGCTGAGGAGCGCGAATCAGGTACAAAAAGGAAGCTGGAAGAGGTCAGGTTTAGGGCCATATAAGGCTGCCAGCACTAGGCTCAACACAGGCCAAGTTTTATAGCAACAAAGAAGGCGAATTAGGGCTCTACATCCTCATTCAGGACTGACCAGATTCAGCCATTCTGTTCAACAGAGAACATGGCCTAATTTTGGGTGCAATTTCAGTCAACAGCAGGCTGTACTAGAGGTCATACAGCTACGGCAAGGAGTGTTGAGTTAGTTGGGCCGTATAGATCCTGTGGAGAGGAAAAACCCGGCCCAGAAATTTTCTGTAAGGAATTTCTGAATTGTATTTACTGTAAAATTCCTCAGAAGCCTCAATAAGAAGCCCTCCTTTGCTGGTTTTTCCCCACACTGGGATTCCAGGGTACTTCTGGTGTCTGTGTTTTTTATGCTTCGGTTACTGTATGTTTCCGCTGCAAATTTTTTGTTTATATCTCAACAGTAGGTTACTGCATAAATTCAGATTTTATATCAGCATAGATAATTTCTGGTTTATTTAATTTATTGGCAGCAATCTCAGTGACTGAGTTATAGGGGTAAAATCAACATTTACAAGGTCAACAGAGGGCTCGTTGATGACGTCAACAAAGGATGCATGAGAGTTTCCTTATTCATCTTTGACTTTCAAAACAACTTGGGATATTTTGGAGTTGTCGCAAGCCCACTAGGATAATCCAACCCTGGACCTAACAACACCAAAGGGCCCCCCAAACCTAGCAACACCAAAGGGCCCCACCATAGTGCCCGAGAATATTTTAGAGTTTTCCCAAACTCCATTGAGGTAATCCCAGAAATCTTGGCGGCATAATCCCTTTGAACTTGGGATTTCTTGGAGGAACCCCAAACTTCATTGGGGTAATCCCACCCCTGACCTAACTACACTAGTTGGTAAGCCACCTAGAGCATCTTGACTATACACTCTACTAGCCCTTGAAGCCACCTAGAGGGCTCCACCATAGTGCCCAAAAATATCTTGGAGTTGTCCCAAACTCCATGGAGGTAATCCTAGAAATCTTGGTAGCATACTCCCTTTATAATGGGGGTTTAATGGAGGAAACCCAAACTCCATTGGGGTAATCCCACCCACAACCCAACTACAATAGCTAGGAAGCCACCTACATAGTCTCAACTACACATTTTACTCTCCCTTGAAACCAATGATATATTGAGGTGATATCATTGACGTATTCACATGGATGTCCCAGCAGCATATGTCCATCTAGAGGAATCATTTGGGTTGTCACAAGTCTCGTATGGGATGACTCTTAGAGAGGCCCAACTACAATACAAAAGAGAGTTAAAGGTGTTATAGAAACGGAACTCCCAAGAATGGCTTGACTGCTTTGACTGTTTGTAATTAGGGAAAGTTTGGGGTTGACCCATACTGCTACGAGAAGGACACGATAAAGTCTCGATTGCACCTACTAGGGAACCTGTGATGAAAACCTAAACATGATATGAACGACACATGAAGGATGCCACGTCAAGATAAGCCAGTGAAAGGACGACAAGTGACACAAAAGACAAGCAGTAGGAAGAACATTTGGCCCTCTGCCACATTAACAAGAATGAACACCAAGGACAAACAAGGTTTGGTCTAGAGCATATAAGGGTTCCACATAAGGACGCATCCATTAATTGTTAACAACCGGAAGTTGAAGTGATTGGCATTCTGTTTCAAATGTTGGGGAATTTGTTTCCATGCCCTATGTATAAATTGAATTCCAAAGAAAGAGAAGGGGCATTTGGCTCACAAATGGGAAACTTTGTAGTTGTAGGTCTATGTAGAATCCAAAGACTCGAGACGGCTATATGTCTATAAAAAGGCAGAGCCTTTGGGCCCTTGCTATTAATAAAATTCGTAGATTGTGGCGGTTAACCTATTGTGCGTTGATATGAGTTTGATGATGCATTGAATTGCTAATGTTGTAGAAGTGTATGGTTACTTCATTGTTCTCTGCAAATTCGTTTGTTATTGTTTGCATGTAGCTTCGTTGTGTATCTTGATCTGTAAACCCTAGGATTTGCATCAAGTGGTATTAGAGCAGATTTGTTCCTACCTTGTTGAAAAAACCCTATGCGGAAGGCACTGCCAATTAATGTTGCAAATATCATATCAGGGAATATATTGCCAAGGGTCCAAAATATAACTTCTCACCAATGGGGAAAATATAGAAATACAAAAATATCATTTCTTCACTTTTTTAAACATCTAAAGCGACAACGTCAAACAAACACATTGCCACATAAATATGAAAATAAAAATGATATATAAGATCTATAAGATGTCAATTGATACATCACACATCAATACTGAATCCTAACAGTTGTCCTAAGTCCTGATAGGCTAATACAAAATCACATCAAAAAAATAACGAATGTATCTAATGATCCATCATCATGGGTCATCTAGATTCTACAAGGATAAATATACTTTGGAATCATTGATTCCCTCTACCCCTTTACGAGGAAAGGTAACCGCTCTTTTTCTCTAAGTAGTAGGTGTTGTGGCTGAGGTGGATGGTGTTGGGAACGAGGTGGACACCGAAGTGGAAGTGAAATGTATTCTACTATTTTCCTATCTCTAAGGAGGTAAGGTGCTCCATTTTGAGATTATTTTATTGTTTGTTTAACCATAGATCAAGGGGAAATAACAACTATTGGCACCTTTATCAAAGGCACACCTCTTCTAGGGAAACATTTTTATTATTTGGTTGATCAAGGACCTTAGAGAGCACCCTAGTGGTTATTGGAATTTTATCTTGAACGACATACACTTGGAGGATGATCCATGTGGCATTATGGAACGGTTATACATGGTCAAATGCCCAAGATTAAGAAGGGAATTTTGCATGAGAGATGGACAAATGGCATCCCCACTATCTTATCCATTTTACTTGATTATTTTATTATTAGGGCTTTTGACTTGTTTAATGTTAGTTGGAGGATATTATTTATTTAGGCCTCCTCCCTAAGAGAGATCTGGGATCTATCTTTTGGACATTATTATTTTAATGGAGGAGATTTTGAACTCTACATCTATATAAGATGAGCTCCTCCTATTGTAATGGTTGTTGATGGTTTGAGGAGACACATATTCTCTTCACTTCGCTTGTATTGAAGATATTTTTGAAGCTATGTGAATCAAGGTCCTTTCTATGCATGTGTGGTGCCCATATTGTTCATCTTGCTGATTTTCTATTGCTGGAATCTCTTGCTAAATTCTGCTGCATTAAAGGACTTCATGTTAGGTCAGCTAGGCCATTGAAGAAGGAGAGTAAATGAGGTGATATCTATTTCTTTTAGGCTGGTTTTATCTTCAAGTTGAAAGCATTTATGTTATATCGTTTCATGGGAAGGTTGCATGATGTCTATTGACTTGGGATAAAATCACTCCTTATTGCATGCATGTTTATGAGTGGAGCACATGTTTTAGGGCCTACATAAGTTGTTTATTTCCAGCCATGTAAATCTGCATTCATAGATTAAATTCCGCATGTTCAGACAGCAGATTTTCCCCCATCCATTCATCTTCTCCAGCCCTCTTTAGAAACCCTTGACTCCATATGCCCTCTTGGATATTTGGCACTAGTCATTCCCCATCAACCACCACTAAAGTAAACCTACTTATTCATCCAAGAATTCTGTTTTACTAAGACAACTCTTCACATCACCTTAACCATTTTTATTGTCTATGTCTTAATCATCCAATGCTAGGAACACCGTCTTTGTATCGGAGGAGAGCCAGTCGTAAGTGAGAAGAGGCCTTGTTGAGGTGACAGTGACAAGCTTCTTGAATTACCATTGGGCTAGCACCGTTTTTGGACTTTGTAGCTCAAGTGCTAGTTTGATCAGTAACAAGAACATCCTCCTCCTTGAACCACTAAGGTGCCTCCTCCAAGGCAATGCTCTCAACCTCCACCATCCACTAAGTCGTGGTGTCAAGTTTTTTGTCAATCTCTGTCACCCACAACCTGAGATTGTAGTAAACGCAGACCATGTGACTAAAGCAATGGGATTCTAACATGTATGAGGATCATTTTATAATTATTAAGTGACAAATCATAAATTCATAAATTATAATAAATTATAATTTTAATTTGAACATTTCTAACATGTTGTGCTTCTTAGTTTGTATTTTTCCAAACACACTTCTGTTGCTCTCACGAACCCCCAAATGGTAAGTTTTTGTGAATCCGATACTCTTCTACCATAATTTGACTACCAAACATCTACAAGTAAACAAAAAACATAAAGCAAAGACTTAAATTATATCTCCATCAAGTAGCAACTAGATGGAAATGAAAGACATTAAAATTTGAAAGTTTGAAACAAATCGAATTTTGCCTAGCATTCTAGTGGTCCTGTCTTGGACAACCATGTCATAACCAAATGTTCCAGCGACCAGCATCGTATATATCTCCATTTGTTAGGAAATATCCAAGCATTCAAGGCAAGGTATTTTTTAAGGATTCAAATATTATACCTAGTATTCTAGGTGACTATTTCAATTTGAAAGAAACTTACATATAGATATGTAGGTGAATATTCAATAAAAACATACGATTTACTATAAAAACTTGTAAAATTTGGCAAATATTACCAATCTAAGCATATTTTTTTTATGAAAAAGAGCAAATTTTTATAGACAAAATGGCCAATTGGTAAATATATTTTTGAAAAAAAGGCCAAAAAATAGTTAACTAGGGAAAAATAGCCACTAAAAAAATACTGCGATTCAATGGGAGTCCACACCATCCTCTGAATACATTGGAGAAATTCATCCATAACCTCAACATCAAATTTAAAATCACAAGATTAAGAGAGCACGGGGTTGAAGTAGAGCCTCGCTGCATGAATGGGATGATGCAGACTATTGTTACATCACTCATCAATCAACTGCCATATCTTGGATTGTTCATTATATTCCTCCTCCCCTTTGTCCTCATAATACCTACAGACAACTTCCTTGGCCCTATCCATGGCCTCATACAAGTAGCCCATTGCGGGCTTGTTACCATCAACCAAGCAAAGAACCTTTACCGAAGGTTCACCAATGGCACACACCTCCTACACTCATGTCCAAAACTCTCTTGGTACACTAGTTTGGTTATGGCTTGCCCATCCAATTTACTATTGTATGCACGGGCATCCCACTCATTTGAAAGAAACGTTGTCTTCACCTCCAACATAGAAGTGAGGAGAAACTGAAGAGAAATGAAGCTAGCAGTGAAAAGTGTGATTGTGGGACGTGATGCACCAACTCCTTGTTCCCTATGAATTGTCTCGTGAGGGTAAGAACATATGCATGATAGCTGATTCAATGATACTCTTGATCCAAGAAATTTTGCCTGTGCCCTCTAAAATCAAATCAATGCAAAGGGCAGCACAAGGATTTTAATACAAGGTTTGATACCTCTACATAAGCAACTTGCCATCAGCCACACAATTAACAACATTATCCATTATAACTTACGTGACATGCTACAAACTATCTCCTAGATGAACCCATCCAACAACTCACATAATAACTATGCATCTTTAACATATGTAGATGCATCGAGAGATCTGATAAGCAACGTCCCCCTAAGACAATTAACCAAGAAATTGAGCATAGCCCTGCCCTTCCCATTTATCCAACCCTCTGACATCACAGTGCAACCGGTGATCTCCCATGATTGCCTAAGCTCATTCAATCTGTGAGTGCAACTCAAATTTTCCCCTTGAAGGAGAGGCCCTCTCAAGTACTCATAGGTAGGGCCCTTGTACCTCGAGCCAACAATAGCAACGGCTTCAATCATTGACAGGTAAAACAAGTTGTTCTTGGTAATGTTGAAAGGAATTTCACTCCATAGAAAAGATCTGGCCACAGTCTTGTTGCCTTCCTACTTCTCCCTTATTTTAACCAAAAACCTAATACAAGATTGTGCTCTAGGAACAAACCTCGAAACAAAGAAAGGTGAGCTTGCTAAGGGCATTGTGGAATCCTGGAATGCGTGGCCAAGGATTGGGTTTCACTCCCTCGAGTTCCCCCACCCCTGAGAAGTATGTTGTTATCGAGCTACTTGCAACTCCTCCAGCTGCAATTTAGACCTCAATGATTCCCTCTCATCTTTCTTCTTACCAATATCAAGAATTGATTGAATGGCAATATGGACAACCTCCAGGGTAGATGCAAGTAAATTTCCACTTCATATCCTATAATTTTGACAAAGTACATTTCAAGCAATTGATTGCATCGTTCATTTCCTTCCCACACAACTTGCAACTCAACTTCTACCAATTATGAGGGTCAAGCGGCTCACCATATTACCATAGTGGGTGCAACACCTTCAACATTTTCATAGGGTACTAATTAAACTTATGCCACAAAAAAAATGTTGCAAATAAAAAATCTAACCTAGTGTTAGCAAAAATTTCTACCCTCCAATCTGACCTGATAAATAAAAACTTGGCTAATTAAAGGAGTATGGCCCCAAATTGTCACTGACCGAACCCCTCTCTGTTTGGGCTAGTGCTTGCTAGCCTCAGGGGGGAGTCCCTACGCACAATGAAGCACCTTGTTGTTGTCTTTAAGTCTGATTTTTGTATATAAAACCTTAAGAACAGTGGTTGATATGTCTTTGACAGCATGCTAAATCTATCCAAAACACTTGAGAAAAATTACTTATTCACTTGGAGGGAACCTGCGGGGATAGCACAATGATGATAGACATGAAAAAGAAGAGAAAATTTGTTCAAAAGATCGAAATAATCACAATAAACA
>ML812124.1:48510-72802 GCA_009831015.1 Picea engelmannii
CGTCATGTGCCTAGAAGCTCCACTATCGATTATCCACATGTCATCTTCAATCGTTCTGGTAAGTGCTGAGTAGTGTAAAAAATTGATCGTTTCACTCATGTCTTCGGTTGACTAGTAATTGGTCATGCCTTGATCCAAAACTTCAACTTCGTCGTTTCTGTCTTCTGAGAGAGCCAAGAGGTGCACTGAGTTAGGGCGCATCTGAATATTTTCTTCTTGAGCGAGATGCTCCATCACAAGGTGTCGAATCTAAGATTAGGGTTTTTACAACTGCTTCTGCTAGTAACCCTAGCGACAGTGTCTTGGAGGTTGCTCCTGCTAGTAACCCTAGCGGCAGTTCCTCAGCGAGCTCAATATCCTAGTGGTTATGCTTCCTTCCAGTGTTTAGGCTGAATGAAAGAGGTGTGGGCCCATAACCTGTTAGAATATGAAGGATTGTGCTCGTTTTACCATTAACAATACCCTTGTCACCCAACCATAGGCTGAAGCCACCCTCCGAGCACCTTGACCTTGACAGAGAAGAATACCGGTAGCAATCAATAGCCAAGCAAGGCTAATGCACCAAGCAAGAATAGAAACCAAAGCTTATCAGATAGTCCCACCCAGAAAACTGGAGCAACACCTTCCCCAGAAACTTGCGCACAAAACTGCCAACTGCAGTGCGCACAACTGGCTCTGCAATTTTAAGAATGTGAATAATGAGAACTGGGGCCCTGTATTTATAGTGGTTCTGGCACACTTACTGGGGCCGACTTCTCCTTCTGGGTACTAATTAATTCATATTATATATATTTTTGCAGCCGATATCTTGTCTAGGGTTTCTTTTACTTCTTTGCTTCCTTCCAGAATATTCTAATCTCCTCATAGGTCACAATAGAGGTTCATACCTCCCGAAGCTACCATAATATTAACACTTAATACCCTTGCTAGGGTCCCTCAAATGGATAGACAAAGCAAGGCATCAAGTAATTATCAAACTAACGAAAGAAGGAGAGGAGTAACCCCAAAACGTCTTCCTTCCAAGTGGTAGATTTTACCCTTCAATGGATCGATCTAGTTAGCTTGTAGAAGACTTGAGCATTCACCATCAACCTTTATGCACCAAATACGAACCAAGATAGAGAAGCTTTAAGAATTGCCAACAACATCCACAAAGAAAGAAACATTTACACAACCATATGCTCCAAGAAAGATATGTCAATTAAGCTCCAAGAAGTGGAAGCTTCAAAAATCCAACCTTAAGTACAAATGACGAAGGGCTACTCTTTATATAGAGTCTAGCTCAACTTCCTTTACAATAGAATAATAATATCTCATGTGAAATGATCCTTAAATCTAGCTTACAGAGGAATAAGAAATTATTTCCTCCAACTAACTAATCAACAATACATAAAATAATGAGTTGATCAAGCCACATGTACAATCCTCCAACCAAAATAGACCCAAAAGAGTGGAGCATCTCCATCGAAGAGGGAAGATGAGTCAAAGGTGCATCATCCAACCTCCAAAGGCCTCCAAGTGGATAGATCCACAGCCAACTCCTCAAAGTAGGCAACGAGAACCTCCTACATCTCTCCAAGGTGGATGTGTAGCTTTGCAAGGGTGGACAACCCCCAATAGATGCATGAAAATATGGGCCACGTGGCCTTAAGAACTAGGGTGGTCTTCACCATGGGCATATATCAATAATGAACTCCCCAAATAAGCCAAACACTCAAGCAAAAGATGTGGGGCATTCCTCCAACTAGTGGTCAAATTTGCGGCAAAAATTTCCCCATGACAAATTTTAAGAACACCATAATTGTGTCAATGTTTGCCCGAAATTCTATTATGAGCACATTTTGGAAATCTCGCTGCCATTCTACATCTAACGTCATTGATTTAGCGGAAATCTAGGCACTCTGTCAAAAAGATAACTACTCCTGAAGCTAGGTTGTCCTCAAAATATGCAATGCAACCCTAGATCTAGGGTTTGGAACTATGAGTGCAAGCACATTCTTCAAGATGGATGTCTCCTCAAAATGGGGCATGAAACCATAAAGAACCTACTCAAGATACTTCTCGCACCTCACAAGGTGAGACGTGCCTCCAAATATGGTGATGTGGTTGAACATTCCATGAGCTATGACGTGGCATGGCATGAATAGGTCAAGTGCATGAAGAATAACCCTCGAGTGCCTAGGGCGTTGTGAAAATGCCTCGAGAGTTGTGAAAATGCCAAATGTCATGATGAAGCCCATGCAAGGTCCACCTAATATTACGACGCTCCACAAAGGGTTCCATACATCCTCATCTACAATCATCTATCAAGGAGTAGAGACTAGAACATCATGCAATCAAGTGTTATGCTATGATAAGCAAGAAATACATCATCAAAACCTTTAACACATCATCATCCATGTCATCCATGGAACAAAGTGGATGCCCCAACCATCAAAAGCTCTTTGTGATGAAAATCACAAGGGTAGTGAAGAAATTCACTAGTATAAGCTTCATGAAAAATGAGGGATAACAACTAGCTCCAACTTGGGGACGTGCTCTTCTTGGGAGTGCATGAGAACCTCAAAATCTCGACACTTCCCTGTTAGTAATGGCCTCTATAATCAAACAAAAATATGTGGTGGGATGGATCCACATCAACACCCCTAAACACCACATTTACATACTCCATTACATCAAAAGCTCAAAATTGGATTTTACAAAACAAGGCACAAGATATCAATGTCAAACTCAACATGAAATGGAAATCTAATGCTCACATGTTGAGCTTATTCATGTTACTCTAATGCTCAAGGGAGCTTATTCTTTCTCCTACCCTACTCTAACATTAGAGAATGAGCGTGCTAGGTGAAAATTGAAATCATAAATCCAATGCAACCACCTTAGCATCTCATCAATATGATGAATTCTTCCCTTGTGTTTGGTCATCATCCAAAACAAGAATACATCAAAAGTGAAGTACATATATGCTGGAATCTCCATGCGATAATGGCTAAAATAAAACAAGAAACCATGTGCATGATTAAACTCATGACAAAAATGGCATGCACCACTACAAGTCTCATTGGATAGGGCTAGTGTACACATCACTTAGTTCATATATGCTGGAATCTCCATGCGATAATGGCTAAAATAAAACAAGAAACCATGTGCATTATCAAACTCATGACAAAAATGGCATGCACCACTACAAGCCTCATTGGATAGGGCTAGTATACACATCACTGCTGCAATAATCTTCAAAAGACCATCCCATATTTTCTTCTACAACATCATCATTACCTCCCTTGAGAAACAAAGGCTTAGGGGGGCTCTATGAAATCATTCAAACTGTCATGGCTATCATCCAAGCAAGATGTATGTGAGAGATGAGATAAAATGAGATAAAATTTCAGTTTTAGATAATAAAAAATTAGGCCCTAATCTAGTGCTTGGAATCCTCATTTGATGGCTGGAATTTTCTGCAAAACAACTCATCATGAAAGGCTTGCTGGCCCATACAACCTTTTGCATCAAAAATACCATTTCCAACTGAAAGTACATGCAAAAGAAAAGAAGAAGAAGAAATTGGTGGCTGGGAATTTTTGCAATTAAAAACCTGTTGTCCCATACGATTTCCAACCACTAAATCGCATTTTTCAGCTGAAAAATCATGTATGATTTCACCAACACACGAAGAAGAAGATGGCTGGAAAATTTCTGTGTTTTTTTCATCCCAAATCTACTCCTTATGCTGGAAAAAATCTGCACAAAAACTCATATGACATGGTTGAAAATGCTGCAACAAATCCTCCTTAGGAATACGAGTACATGGTTGGAAAAAATCTACATAAATATCTTCAGAAGGCTGCACAAAACCTGCATCATAAATAGGGACATATGGCTGGAAAATATCATGCAAAATTTATGAATGTACCTCCTTAATGTTAGGCTGCCCATAGACCTCAAAATCTACAATTTCTTCCATGGACACATCACTATATGCATCATAAATAGCATCTCCATTGTGTTTCCAACAATTCCGATTCCTATCATGGTCAAAAATCTGAAAAGTGATTTCCATAACTTCATGCCCTAGGGTGCCATTATCTTCATCAAATAGATAAGTAAATGCATTTGCCACTTCATTATCATCTAAGGGTTTGTCCACATGATTATCTTTCTCAAGATCATAACAAGGAAAATCACCAAATCCAAAAATTTGAGAAGGTGCAAACCTTACCAAACCCTCAACCTCATGGGGAGGAAAAATAGGTGCATGGGTACTCTCATCTTTAAGGTATTCCATGGGAGGATAAGATGCTTTTTCAATGATTTGAGAATCTTCTTCTTGTACTTGGTCTTCAAAGGAGATGTGTGAAGAGTCTTCATCATTTTGTGTTCTTTAAGTGGGATGTGCAACAAGATCTTCCATGGCTTCATCATCTTCAAGAGGAGATTGAGGAGTTTCTTCAACAAGATTTTCTTTGTTTATCACACCATACATTTCCTTGATGTTTTCAACATAGGACATCCATTCCTCATGATCATTAGAGCTCAATTTCTTGCAAAATGTTTCAACAAAAAACCTGCAAAATATGATATTTCCCCTCTACGAAGATTTTTAAATCATTCCCTTGCACTCCTTTCAAAACCACGTGCAAAAAACATTTTCACAACATCTTCATGAATAACACCAATATTTGAAATAAATTCCATGAAAGATCAGAGGTGTAGTGTGACCGAATCATCATGTCCACAAAACTTTGGAATTGACATCCAATCTACATTTGGTTGCTCATGAGGGAACCCTAGGATATTTGAGAAATCAATAGGAGCATACAAATCGGCCAACCATGGGGGCCATTCCATTTTTCTTTACTTTTAAGTCTTCAATATTACCCTGAAAAATCTGCAATGAGCAATCATCATTCCTCATAACAATAACAAGAGTGGAGTTGCAAAGATGAGCTTCTTCAAAAGGCCTTCAATATTGATGAATGTGCTCACCTCTACACCCAACAATGTCTTCAAAATCTGTAAGGAACAAGGGCTTTGTCCCTTCATGGAGTCACCATGTGAGGAATAGATCTTCAATACAACACTCTCACAAAATGTCATGAAGCATAGTCTTAAAATTTCTGGGAGAATGGACTTTATCCCTGACAACGGCGTGAAAATGTTACCTCCGAAATTGTATTTAATGATAAAATCCTTAATCCGCAAGGTATAACTCAAAGGGGAACTATTAGGACAGTCACCACTATCACCTAAGCAACCTATCCTCTTCACTTTAGGCCAACTCTCCTCCACCTCAAGGGGGGTATCTCTAGTAGGATTACTAAAGCTAAGCAATGAGATACAAGGTGAAGTGAGAGTAGCTTTAGTGAAACAATGTTTTGGGGGTTTTGAGATTTTAAAAGAAGTAATAGAAGGAAGTAGAGATCAGTGCCAAATCCACCAAGGGTAATGGAGTCAAGGTGAATCAAAGGGGCTTATGGAGTCAAGAAGAAAACCCCTCTTAAGAATTGATCTATTTCTTTCAAGGATTAGGAATAAGAGATCTGAAGCAAGGAGGAAGAACAATCTCATCAAATCAAGATTAGCAAGGAAGATCAAGGCCCTATAAGAAGGGGTCCTCAAGGGAGGAACCTTCACCAACAAGATCAACTACAATGTGATAAACATACTCAATACCCTTATTAGGGTTTCTAAAATGGATAAACAAAGCAAGACATCAAGTAATTATCCAACTAATAAAGGAAAAAGGAGAGGTGTTACCCCAAAACATCTTCCTTCCAAGTGCTAGATTTTACCCTTCAATGGATTGATCTACTTAGCTTGTAGAAGACTTGAGCATTCACAATCAACCTTTATGCACCAAATAAGTACCAAGATGGAGAAGCTTCAAGAATTGCCAACAACATCCACAAAGAAAGAAACTTTTACACAACCATATGCTCCAAGCAAGATATGTCAATTAAGCTCCAAGGATTGGAAGCTCCAAAAATCCAACCATGAGTACAAATGAGGAAGGGCTACTCTTTATATAGTGTCTAGCTCAACTTCCTTTACAATAGAACAACAATATCTCATGTGAAATCCTTAGATCTAGCTTAGGAAGGAACAAATAATTATTTCCTCCAACCAACTAATCAACAATACATAATGTTATCCCTTATCCTAGAGGATAACTAAGGAGATTATGTCTCGAGGCCCACAGGTCCTAGACATGGAGTACCGAGAGCCATATTGACTTGAGCTTGGCCCTGGAGGGCCCATCCTTCTTCTTCAACGCCTCCATTCTGTCAGTAGCAGCAGCATCCATCCCATTGTCCTGGTTCTGAAGTAGCAATGGGTCTTGCTCCATGAGGTAATGAGTCTGGGTATCATGGTATGTGTCACTCTGATTCTCAAAGCATTTGAATATGTGCATTTAATTCTCTTTTGCTTCATGACGTTTACTTGGACATTATGCCTTTTGACTTGTCCATACCTGGGGGGATGACAGAATGCCCTAGCAAGTTGGTTCCCTTAGGAGTGAGTTGCCACTGGGTGGGATTATGAAAGGTCATCGTCCCTTCCTTCCATACTTATCACTTTTCACCATTTTCCCTCTCATCTATCCCCTACATTGGTTCGAGCATTGGGTTTGCTAAGCTAGTAAGGGTTGTACCTTACCTTGTGGGAAGAAGGGGCTAAAGGTCCAGAGGGTAAAAGTAGCTGGCAAAAGTTAAAAGCCAAGATCAAACCTTGAGATGCTTCGCCCAGGGATCCCCGAGAAAGCAATAAAAGGTTTCTCAGCAAGAAAAGAGGGGACCCATAAAAAAGATAAAACTCAAGACCTAGTTGGTGGATAGGGGGTCTTATCACGAGCCAGCCTATTAGGTCCATGGGCATGTAGCGGTATGACACTACTATTCATTTGGTCACCACGCCAAGGTGGTAGCTCTTGGTGGCATAGCCAAGAGAAAGAGGGTCTCATCACGAGCCAGCCCTCTCATCTCCGTGAAATGCTTGTGGGTAACACTATCACCACTGGTCACCACGCCAGGGCAGTGTCCCCAGCTATTCTCTTGAAAGAAAAAACAATAAGATAAAAAGTAAAAAAGCATTGAATGGGCTAGGAAACAATTGCATCCGTGACAAGGTGCAGCTCACCCTCTTCAGAGGGACCCACAGGTAAGACTTACATTTCCCTGTCATCACTGCACCCCTTGCCCAAACATCCCCCACACCATCTCATGCACTTACATGACCTAGATTGGTCTTCACTTGGAAACACCCCACACCTAAGGAGAATTAGCCCAATAGGACGTCCTGGAACCCTCTCCAAACCTGGCTTGTAGAATAGCATAACGTCTTTGAGCACTTGTTTGGGAAAAGGGGGATTTTATGCACATGTTTGGGTAACTTGATTATTAGATGTGATTGACATTGCTATGATCCCTGTGACTTATGAGCCCATGGAGGGCGTACTTGTTGTTGTTGCAGGACCATGCCCGACGGACAGGTTCATATGGGGAGATGATTAGCTCAGACCTCCATAGGGCTAAAAGCCCACCAGATGGATGCTGAGACCCCAACCAAGGGCAGACATATACCAGATGCTTGCACCGGAGAAAAAGAAGGGCGTTCCACCAGGGGCACCTTGGCAGGCCTGGACCCAGGGGGGTCTTGCCTTCCCCCCTGAACGTTGGCCTTGGGAGGCCCATGACGTCACCCTTGTGACCCTTGACGTCACCCATCGTAAGATTGACATGATGGAGGCAATTGTGTGCCAAGTGGCACGTGTGGCATGATTCGGAGGCCTTGGAAAGCCTAACGTTTTGCTCATGGAGGCCAACGTCTCACTTATGAGGCCCAACGTCACCTTAGGAGGGCATGACGTCACCTCTTTGGCACATTTTAGGGTTTAGCTTGTCAATTTTATGTTAAAAACCGGATTTTTTATGTAACTGGCCATGTCGTCCTTTTTGACCTAATTTGTAATTAAAGGTCATTTGAATTGTATAAATAAAGGAAAAATCCCTTGTATTTTTTCACCATCTTTCACTCACACAAGTGTGGGGTCTGAAATTTGACCTCTTTTAAGGCTTATTGGCTGAACTAAGTGGTGCGCAACTCTTGGAGGGAGCTTTATTTGGTGATTGTTGGCATTTTCATGGTGGAAAGTCTTCAGCTAGGGCATGTTACTAGATTATTCTTGGTGAATGTAGGTGAAAATCTGCAATTCTTCTTTCTTTGAATGGTTATGGTATCTTTTACTTTGCATTTACTAAGATTATGAAATTGCTAGTGTGAAACCCTAGGAGAATAAGCACATGTTATTGTCCTTTTATCAATAGCTATCCACCTACTTGATTTTGCTAGAAGACACCTCCATTGAAGCATATGCTAGAGCCTTACCTTTGTAGCACTCTAACACCATTGCTTCATTAAGCTTTTATTTATCTCAAGCTTAAGCTAAAGAAGAAGGAAAACCACTAGGGCCTAGGGTTACCTACTTCCTAGTAGTTGTTTTCCTTCTAGGGTTTTGGATGATTGAGGCCTTGGGTTACCAACACCTCAACCATCCTCCCTCTTGTCTTTTGTTCACTTACTATCATTTGTTTCCTTCAAGATTGCTACTACAAAAGTGACTCCATTAACCCTAAGGGCACTAATTTATAGCTTACATTTGATTGATTGATGAAAACAACCCTCAAACCTTCTACTTCAAGCTCTTTGATTAGATTACATTGCCTGCTTTGCTTCTGACAAATGCTAGCACATTGCCAATTCTAGATTATCATTTTGGGTCATTATTGAAGCTATCATTATATATAGATTGTTGTTATAAATTTATGTTTGCTTCATCTTGTATATCAGCTTATTGCTTTTATTGAAAGTCCAAAGTTTTACGAAGCACTAATATCAATTGTTACTTGCAAATAGTGTTTTTTTGTTGTCTTGTTCTGGGCAGGTACACTTAAGCAAATCTTTGCTTCATCTTATTAAAACTTTGGGACTTTCTGAACAGTGTGACTTGTGAGAGGGGAAGAACTTTTCTTGACACTATTACCTTTGCCTTCTCAAACCCCCAGGTCACCGGGGACGTCTCCCCTGGGCTTTCACCCCTAAAGAGAAAGAGGTGTCTTATTTAGGTGACAGTGATAGGACAACCTCCTGTTACGCCAATTTATTGTTCACTTGCCTTTTGGCTTTTGGGAAAGTACAAATTGTGCAATAACACATAAACTAATGAGGTGGTCAAGCCACATGTACAATCCTCCAACCAAAATAGGCCCATGAGAGTGGGACATCTCCATAAAAGAGGGAAGAAGATGAGTCAATGGTGCAACGTCTAGCCTCCAAAGGCCTACAAGTGGATAAAACCACAACCAACGCCTCAAAGTAGGCAATGAAAACCTCCTCGATCTCCTCCAAGGTGGATGTGTAGCTCTCCAAGGGTGGAGGGTCCCCAATAGATGCATGAAACTATGGGCCATGTGGCCTCAAGAGCTAGGGCACTCTTTGTTAAATTTGGAGTTGTTATTAGGTTCTTTTCAATTTTCTAGAGCATTTCCTAAATAACAGCATAAGTAGGATCACTGAAAGAAACACAATCACAAGGTACACAACATTTTATCCTGGGGAACCCTCATGGGGGAGAAAACCCAACAAAAACTTCCTCAATAATAGATTGCCAATACAATGCCAAGACTTAAGACCAAACCACCAAGAATAGACTATGACTGAGTAAGCGCCTCTCTCTCCTTCTTCTTGCAACTGCAACTACCTTCAAAATGTAAATGTGTTGAACCTACACATAATAGATCTACCTAGAAAATATCACACACATTTGCAGAGAGAAATTGAGAAAGAAGAAGCAAGAGAGAAAGAATAAAAGAATTCTCATTAACCGTAATGAATAACAAATAATTTACACATGATATACTCTGTATAACTCAATCAATGTGCACTGGAGGAGAACCAATGCGCATTGTTGTGGTCTAGAGTGATCTGGACACACACCAATAGTTACAGGAGTGACCTTCCACCTAGTCTAGCCTCTCAGGCAGTTACGAGAGTGCACTGCCACCTAGCTGAGTTAACTAGTCAACCAATCTTCAGTTAACTAACTAAAACAGAGTGTAATGAGGAGTAGATCAAGGAATCAAGGGTAATGCGTCAGTCTGGTGATGAAACCAACCAAGGCTAATGCGCATTAGCATGTTGATGATCCCAATGTTGCATGGTGACAAAACCAATGCAACATCTAGACTCAACTCAACTAGTCAAACTGAAGTGTCAACTGAAGAGAATATTCTCCAGGTGGAATATTCTCCCCTAAAATATAGGAGACTGGATAATGACTAATAAACAAGAAAAAACCTTAGGAAAAAGAAATCCTAGGTGTGCGTGAAGTAACTCCAACACCCCCCCCTAAACATCACTATGGTGAAAATAAAGAATGGGTCCCGACAACGAGGCCATGTTAGGTACCCAAATACAAAAGATACACTGAAAATAAAGTGAGGAAATAAGGAAAACGTCGTGGAAAAAACCCCCCCTCAAGGTACAATGTATGTAAAAAGAAGAACTGACAGTTGCTAAGCAATTGTGTCCTTCACTCCAAGACGACTTCGCAAAGAATGAAACTTCTGCTCAGTGAAGGTCTTGGTGAAGATGTTTGTTATCTGTTCTGCTGAAGGACAGAACTGTAGGTCGATGATCCCCTCATGTACTAAGTCCCGGATGTAGTGCATGTGGATCTCGATGTGCTTCGTCCGCTGCCTCTGAACTGGATCTCTGCAGAACTTCAAAGTGCTCTAGTTGTCCCACCAGATGACGATCGGTCGATGAAACTGAATGCCCAACTCGGTGAGAAAATGTTGTAGCCACATAGCCTGAATGGTTATGTTAACTACCCCTCTGTACTCTGCCTCGGCTGAAGATAGAGCAATGGCAACTTGCTTCTTGCTTGACCAACAGATAGGCCTGGAACCAAGACTGAGTGAGTAACCAGATGTGGACTTGCGATCAGTGCTATCGCCAGCCCAGTCGAAATCAGTAAACCCGATGAAATCTAATGTAGAGTTCGTTGCATAATGAATCCCAAAGGTGATGGTGCCTTGTATGTATCGAAGGATACGCTTTGCAGCCTTCCAATGTAGCTCATGCGGCTCCTGCATGAATCTGGAAACTGCGCCAACTACATAGGAAAGGTCTGGTCTGGAGTGTGTGAGATACAACAAGCTCCCCACTAGTTGTTTGTACAGTGTGTTGTCAACCAATGGAGTGTCCCTGCCATCCTCAAGTTTGACTCTTGATAGGAAAGAAGTCGGAGCAGACTTGCAGTCTGTCATGTGAAATCTCCTAAGGAGATCTCGTGCATACTTGGCCTGAGACAGTTTGATGCCTGATGCATCCTGACTGATCTCAAGTCCAAGGAAGAAGTGTAGCAACCCATGTCCGTCATCAAAAACTTGTCATGTAGAATCCTCTTGACTGTAGCAATCATTGAAGTCGAGCAATCGGTGATCAACAAATCAACATATAGAACTAAGAGTATAAGTGAATCAATCGTCCTGAGCATATAGACAACGTACAAAGTTCTGTGACAACATGTAGGAGTCCATCTTGGCATACCATGCCCTCGGAGCCTGCTTGAGGCCATAAAGAGACTTCTTCAGTCGACAGACCAAAGATGAGTCCTGCATAAATCCCTGGGGCTGCTCCATATAGATCTCCTCAGAGAGATCACTGTGAAGAAATGCATTCTTCACGTCCATCTGATGGACTTCCCATCCCTTGGTTGCCGCAATGGCAAGTGCCAATCGCATGGAATCCATCTTCGCTATTGGAGCGAAGGTCTCATCATAGTCAATACCATGCACCTTTTGAAAGCCTTTCGCAACAAGCCTGGCTTTGTATCTACTAATCTGTCCATCTGCTGCGCTCTTGGTCTTGTAGACCCATCTGCATCTGACAAGTTTCCACCCAGAAGGAAGGGGAACCAAATCCCAAGTCTAGTTCTCGAGGAGGGAGTTGTACTCCTCTTGCATGGCGGATTCCCAAAAGGGATTTCCAGCAGCCTCGGCATAAGACTATGGATCTGAAGACTGAACCAAGAAAAGATGCCTAGAGGGCAATGGTTCAGTGGTAGTGAGTGCAACAGGAGGCTCCTCGAAATCAAGTAGAGTCCTCCTAGTATCGACTGGATCACCAACAAGATCCCCTGTATCCTGAAGAGTAGTTTGTGCCCACTTGGGGCTCTGCAACTACATCTAGATGCTCTGACTCTGCATCTGACTATACTGACTCTGTATCTGAATCATCCGAGTCCTCTGAATCAAAACTCTCATCAGAAGAAGAGTCGGCATGTGCATGCTCATCACCTCGAATAGGTGGAAGAATGAAGGTGTCTGCATGCGGATGCTGAGGTACATGCGAGACACTTTCCTTGAATTGGACACTTCGCTCAATGATGAGTCGATCCGAGGAAAAATCAATAAGTCTATATCCCTTCACACCGTCGGAGTATCCAACAAAAATACACTCAGTGCTCTGTGGATCAAGTGCCTTCCTCTTTTCAGAGGGAATCTGGGCCCATGCACGTGAACCGAAAATACGAAAGTGAGTCACTTCCAGTTTGAGGCCGCTCCAAGCCTCGTAGGGGGTCTTATCCTTGACAAAACTATGGGGAGATCTGTTTTGGATGTATGTTGCACAATTAAGTGCTTCGGCCCATAGTCTCTGTGGTAGTGACTTTGCATGTAGCATGCAAGATGCCATCTCCTTTAGAGATCTATTTTTTCGCTCAGCAACTCCATTTTGCTGCGGAGTACAAGGAACTGTGTGCTGCAACTGAATCCCTGCCTCATGGCAAAGATTATGGATCTCATGATTGACATACTCTCCCTAGTTATCAGTTCAGAGGACTTTGGTTTTCTTTCCGGACTGTGTCTCAACCAGGGCTTTGAAATCATTGAGGTGTTGAAAGACCTCGGATTTTTGCCTGAGAAAGTAAATCCATGTAAAACGTGAGAAATCATCAACAAAAATGAGAACAAACCTCGCTTTATTGATTGATTGATTCAGAAAAGGACCCATGAGGTCACTATGGATCAGATCTAAAGGTGTGGAAGCTCTCTGAGACTTTCCTTTGTCAAATTTCTCTTGAGGGTGTTTTCCAAGAACACATCCCTCACATACTCCCTTGGAGAAATGGATGTTTGGTAGACCATCAACCAATCTTTGCTTGCTAAGCTGTTGCATATATCTGAAATTCAAATGTCCAAACCTTTTGTGCCATGTCCTACTACTTTCATCACCATGGGTAAGCAGTAAAGCAGAATCTGGTTCAATAAATTCAGAAAATGTATACAATCTAGATTGATGATTTACCTCACCGGTAGCAACCCTAGAGTTGGTTTGCATGTCATAGATGTCCACGGCATTTGGTGTGAATATGACTTTCTTTTCGGTGTCGGAATTCGTCATCTGATACACGAAGAGAAGGTTGACGGAAATTTTGGGAACGTGCAGCACATTCTCGAAGCTTCCGTTGGTGGGTTAAATCCTTCCTTTGCCGGTGACTTCGACTGGAGAGTTGTCCCCCATCAGAATAGGAGGACCTTTGCATGCATCCAATGAAAAATAAATTGCTTTTATGGCAGCCATGTGATGTGATGCTCCTGAATCTACGATCCAAGCATCGGGAGAGGAGTTGATGGCAATCAAGGTGTGGCTAGAATTGTCTTTCTTGGGGTTCTGATCTTCTAGCTTCTTCTTCTTGGCACCCTCGGGGATGCGATCTCCAAGGTTGTTTTGCTGAAGTATTTGAGTCATTAGATCTATTTGTTTCTGCATGCATGTGGATTCTGGATGGAATCCTTTGTGACAGTATGTGCATTTCTCCTCTTTTCTTCCCTTTTCCGCTTTGGATCCGAAGGCATCTGTGAAGGGTTTTAAGTACCCTTCCTTCTTTGGATTTGCATGAGCTTTCCTTTTTTCCTTTATCTTTAGACTTCTAATATTGATGGTTGCCATCTTGCATAGTAAGTGCATGCGCCTTTGGGCCTTTGATTTTGCCCATGTGGATGAGCTTGGTTTTCTCTTGTGTCAGGGATTCGATAAAGTCCTCAAGAGAAGACATCTTCCAAGTGGCTCCATAGGCGAATCTGACTGAATGGAATGTGGACACTAACACAGAGAATTCAGGACCAAGTTTGGAGAGAATGGTGAGAACCATTTGTTTCTCCTCCTTATATTTATCAACCCCGCAAGCTTTGAGTTGCAACAATAAATCCTTCAATTCTGTAAAGAAATCTTGGATATTGTCGAAGCTTTTTGGATCCAATGTGAGCAATTCCACCTCCAACATTTATCCCCTCATCTCATCATGTTTGCCAAAGAGCCCTTCCAAGGTGGTCTAGGCTTCATTGGGAGTCTTACAAGAAAATATGTGAAAAAGGAGATCGAGAGAAACAAGACTGTAAATTGTTCTGAATGCTTCATCCATTCGATTTAAGTACTTGGATTTTTCTATGGCTGATGTCAGTTTTGTGTCTGTATTCAAGGTTAACCTGTACAATCCTCTGGTTCAGAGATGTATGACTATTTTCTCCTTCATGCAAAGTAATTGTAAGGTGTAAGAATGAATTCTTTTGGGAAATCCATCTTTCCGCTGTCTTCAATATTTTGCACCTACAAAAAATTTGGTGTAGCTTTTGCTTAGCAGTCTGTCGGCTCTGATACCATGTAAATGTGTTGAACCTGCATAGAATAGATCTACCTAGAAAATACCACACACATTGCAGAGAGAAATTGAGAAAGAAGAATCAAGAGAGAAAGAGTAAAAGAATTCTCATTAACCATAATGAATAATAAATAATTTACACATGATATACTCTGTATAACTCAATCAATGCGCACTGGAGGAGAACCAATGCACCATAGTGGTGGTCTAGAGTGATCTGGACACACACCAGCAATTACTGAGTGAATTGCCACCTAGTCAAGTCTCTCAGGCAGTTACAGGAGTGAATTGCTACCTAGCTGAGTTAACTAGTCAACCAGTCTTTAGTTAACTGACTGAAACAGAGTGTAGTGAGGAGTAGATCAAGGAATCAAGGGTAATGCACCAATCTGGTGATGAAACCAAGGCTAATGCGCATTAGCATGGTGATGATCCCAATGTTGCATGGTGACAAAACCAATGCAGTATCTAGACTCAACTCAACTAGTCAAATTGAAGTGTCAACTGAAGAGAATATTCTCTAGGTGGAATATTCTCCCCTAAAATATAGGAGAGTAGATAATGACTAATAATGACTAATAAACAAGGAAAAACCTTAGGAAAAAGAAATCCTAGGTGTGTGTGAAGTAACTCCAACACAAAAGATGTGCACTAGAAGTGTGAGTGAATGAGTGAACAAATGAGGCATCATCCTCACTTATAAATACTAGTCAGGAGGTGTTAGGGTTATGTCTCTTCACTTAGTAGCGCTGACTTCTACGAGGAGTGGTTAAAACCACTTTATAAACCCTAGGGGGCAACTTTACAAATACCACCATATAAATATGGTTTGACCAATCCACAAAAGGGGATTCGGTCTGACATGATCAATCCATAAAAGGGGATTTGATCTATAAGATAATAACTCAAATATAATTAGAATATTCTTCAAAGTTACAATATTTCAACACTCCCCCTTAACGAGAATGGTATTCTACTGACATAACCCAATACAACATGGTCAGGAGAGAGAGAGGGTAGCAACATCATCAGCATCTGGAACATTGACTGGCATATCTACAAATCATCGAAAGTTTTTCTAATAATCAATAACATCATCATTCACAGCATGGAGCTGGAGTAGCATCATCATCATCATCATCTGCATCAACATCAATTAGCATAACACTAAAACAACAATATCACCGACCCGAGGCTAGTACACCAACATCAACAGCATGAAGTTGATACAACATCATCAACAGCATGAAGTTGATACAACATCATCAACACCACGAGGTTGAAACAACAACATTATCAGACAACACGAGGGTGGAATAGCAACATCATCATCATATGGCAACAGAATGAGGCAGGTGCAACAACAACATTTTGTGGTACTCTGACAGACCGTCCTTACTGGACCTTCGGGATCTGCCCAAGAATCATAAGATTCCCTAGGATATAAAATACTAATGGAGCTACCACATGGTACTCTGACAGACAGTCCTTACTGGACCTTCAGGATCTGTCCAAGAATCAAAAGATTCCCTAGAATATAAAATTCTAACGGAGCTACCACTATTGACCACAACTGGCATATAAATGCACAGGTACTCTGACAGACTGTCCTTACCGAACCTTCGGGATCTGCCTAGGGATGATCAATCCCCTAGGATATAAAATCCTAACGGAGCTACCTGTTGTTGGTCAGAATACCATAGTATCATCAACATCACTCCCCCTTTCGAGGGAGGTCCTTTCGGACAACACCAAGCTTGTCTTGGAAGTACTCAAACTTTACACAAGATAGAGGCTTAGTCAACACATCTGCAACCTGCTCATCTGTGCCAACATATTGGAGCTTTACAGCTCCCCTCTGCACCACATCACAAATGTAGTGATACCAGATCTCTAAGTGCTTCGACTTATCATGGAACACTGGGTTCTCCGTCATCTTTATGCAACTTTGGTTATCACATAGAATTGCGGTGGCTTCCATCTCCAAATCAAATAGACCTGTCAACAACTTCCGAATCCATATGGCTTCACAACTGGCGGAACATGTTGCAATGTATTATGCTTCTGTCGTGCTGAGAGCAATATTGGATTGCTTCCTGCTCTGCCATGAAGTCATGGCTGACCCCAAACTGAAACAACATCCTAAAGTGCTCTTTCTATCAGAAACACTTCCAACCCAATCTGAATCAGTATAACCATACAGTATGAAGTCATGATCTCCAGTATAACAGAGACCATGATCCAGCGTACCCTTAAGGTATCTCATCACATGCTTTGCAGCTACAAGGTGAACACATCTGGGCTCTACCAGATACTGACTCAAGGTGTTCACAACAAAGCATATATCTAGCCCGGTATTCGTCAGATACATTAACAAACCAATAATTTGTTTATATAGTGTAGCATCAAGCAATTCTAACGAAGTATCAACCAGGAGCTTCAACTTTGTTTCCATGGGTGTGTTCATGGATTTACATTCCAACATGTCAAATCTCTTCAATATTTCAACTGCATACTTCCCTTGGTTAAGGAAGATCTTCTCTGGGCTCTGCCAAACTTCAAGACCTAAGAAATAATGCATCAAGCCTAGGTCTTTCATCTCAAACTCTGTAGAGAGCTTCTTCTTACAATCTATGATGAGCTTTTCTTCTCCTGTTAAGAATAAGTCATCCACATACAGTAGCAATATAACTGGCTCATCATTCATAACCTTAAAGTAAAGGTTAGAATCAACTTTTTTCTTGGTAAAGCCCAAGCTCATTAAGAAACTATCAATTCTGCCATACCAAGCTCTAGGAGCTTGCTTCAACCCGTACAGAGCTTTCTTCAACCTGCAAACATGAGTCTCTTTATCTTCAACTTCAAACCCTTGTGGTTGTTCTATATACACTTCTTCAATAACACCATTTAAGAAGGTTGTTTTCACATCCATCCGGTGTAACTTTTGGCTACAAGAGCTATGATGGTTCTGATAGAAGTGTATCTGGCTACAGGAGCAAACGTCTCTTCATAATCAATACCTTTCTTTTGAGAAAAACCACGAGCCACAAATCTTGCTTTATGTTTTTCAATACTTTCGTTTGATGCATGTTTTAGCTTGTATATCCACTTAGAGGATACCGCATCTTCGTTCTTTTAGTCTGGGAACTACTTCCCATACATCATTCTTTATAATGGACCGGTGTTCTTCTGTCATGGCCCACCCATTCTTTCTTTTGAATGGCTTCTTCAAAGCAAGTAGGTTCCTTTTCTATGAGATCACATATCAAGGCCATATAACTGGAGAATGGCTTAGGTTTCTTGCTTTGTCTCGTGGTTCCTTCTAGGGCACCATACTTCTCTCCATCTTGAATAAGTTCCCTCGCCCAGGCTGGCTTTCTCTTGTGAGAGATCGTCATCTAGGGAGGCTCTTGAGATTGTATCATATCGTGATCTTTTGGAATCTCATCATCAGGAGTAACTGTAACTTCCTTCACTGGTTTTGCAACTCTGGGAGCTACAGCTTCTTCTTCATATACTTCTTCAAGCTGGCATTTCCTTGATCTTTTGAGTGTTGCATCTTCATCAAAGATTACACCTCTATTGATCTCAATATGATGGTAACCTGGTATGTAAATTCTGAAGGCCTTAGAGACCTCACAGTATCCAACAAATATTCCCTTCTTTCCTGAAGGATCCAACTAAGTTCTTCTTTCTTTCAGAATGTGTACAAACACTGGACAACCAAATATTTTTAGATGGCTTACTTCTGGCTTCTTCTCGGTGAACATTTCTTCAAGGGTTTTTAATCCAAGTGCACTATGGGATAATCTGTTTTGGACATAAATTGTTGTTCTTGCTGCTTCAGCCCATTAGTGCATTGGAAGATCTTGAGCGTGAATCATAGTCTCCATTGCTTCCATAATAGTTCTATTCTTTCTTTCTGCTACACCATTTTGATGAGGATTATAGGGAGTGGTGAGCTTCCTCTTAATCCCGACATCTCTGCCAAAACTTCCAAATTCATTCGAGGTGTATTCTCCTCCATTATGTGACCTGAGTATCTTGGATTTTCTTTTGAAAAGGTTTTCTACCAAGGCTTTGAATTCCTTGAACTTTTCAAGTACTTCATCTTTTGATTTCAAGAAATAAACCAGTTTTACAAGAGTAATCATCAATAAATGATACATAGTATACATACCCGCTTAGAGAGGTTGATGGCATTGAACCACATACATCTGAGTAGATGAGCTCCAAGGTTCCTTCTGCCTTACTGTCACTCTTTGGGAAAGGATTCTTTATGTTATTTCCTTGTGCACATCCCTTGCATACACCTTCATGGTCAACCTTAATTTCTGGTAAACCTGTAACTACCTTGCTTACATATGGTAAGCTTTGTAGTTGATGTGAGCTAGTCTTCTATGCCAAAGTTCACAAGGACTCTCAGTGGATTGAGTCAAGACTGCATCTGAGTGACCTTTTAACTTGTACAAACCACCTTCTTTTGTTCCAATAACAATTGCATCTTCTATGGTTTTTCCTTTAGACCACATAAGAATTTCACCATCTATGAATGCAACCCTGAAATCTTTCTTATCTAAAGCTGAGATAGAAAGTAAGTTCTTTGTCAAACTTGGTACTTACAGCGCATCCTTCATTCTCATCGGAGTCCTGGAATCAAGTCTGTAGGTGGATTTTCTCATTCGTTTGATAGGATACTTATAATCATCTCCAAGTGAAACTTTTTGGGGGAAGTCCTTTTCTGTAAGACTAGAGAGAATGTCTTTCTGACCTGTCATGTGCTTGGAGGCACCACTATCTATGAGCCAAGTATCCTCTCCAGGTGTCACAAATCCTGAGAGGGCAAAAAATAAAACATAATCTTCAATCTCTTCTTTAGTCAACTTCGTGGGTGGCTCATCATCTTCAACTGCATGGGCATGATGTCTTTTGGTATTTCTCTTCTTGTATTCTTCCCTTCTGGCAGGACAATTCTTAGCAATGTGTCCCATCTTATCACAATGATAAGAATGATAAGAGGAGAAATATTTTTCTTTTCTTTGACCCTTATGATATTTATGGAATCTCCTTGGAAGGTGAGATTCTTTATGGAAGTGGGTGAATCTCTTTGGGGAGTGAGATTCTTTGTGAAGGTGGGTCTCCTTTTGGAAATGAGACCTTTTCTTTCCTCCTTTAGCATGAGGGGCTAGGGCTTGATCTTCATCCCTTAATAATACGGCTTCTCGGTTGGCTACTCTTGCTTCTTTTTTAACACATTCTTCCCATAGACTGCCAAATTGGAGTTTCTCTTTTCTTGCACAAATGGTTTGGATGAAGGCATCCCAAGGTCTTGTGAGACCATTAAGAGTTGTCATGATGAGTTCATCTTCATTCAAGTTGTCTCCAATTGCTTCTAGTTGTTCTTTGAAATGAGTAACCCTATAGAAATAGTCTTGAATTGTTTCTCCTTTCTACATCTTTGTATTCTTGAGTTGGGTTCTCAAGTTCATCTTCTGGTTGATGTTCTTTCCTTCATACATTCTGGTTAGGGCATCAAACATCTCTTTTGGAGTATTCTTAGAAGATACTTGAGGGATCAAGTAATCTTTAATGGAGTCTGCAATGATCATTTTGGCCCTAACCATATCCTTCTTGTACTTTGCTTTGGCTGCATCTTCTTCGGGTTCTGGTACATTTTCTTATATGAATTTTGCAAGGTCGTTATCTTCAAGAATAAGTCCAATTTTGTACTTCCAGGCACGGAAGTTTTCCACACCTTCTAACTTGTCAACAAGCTTGGTGTTTGCAAACATCTTGACCCGGAGCTGGGAAAATGACCAAAAAATGAAAGTGGTCAGAAAATGAATCTGAACTTACCAGGAGATGCATTGGGCTGAGGCAAGTAGGTTGGAGTTGTTTGTTTTCAAAAATTCCAAGTTTTACCCCTTGAAACTTGACCTGCATAAATCTGGACTGGTACTTCAAGTACTGGTTCTGGTTTTCTGGTACCAGTCAAAACTAGGGTTTGAATTTCTGGAGGCTCTGGCCACTAAAAAGGTGCGCTCAAGCTGTGAAATGATGTGCTAGGGTAGGGTGCACTTTTCTAGATGGTTTTTAGTCAGAAATTCCTCTTCAATAAAAAGCCCTAATTTCCTTGTACGACAATAGTGACGTTTTTGGATACCCAATGAAAGGTGCTATATTCAGTCAAGCTCTGATACCATGTTAAATTTAGAGTTGTTATTAGGTTCTTTTCAATTTTCTAGAGCATTTCCAAAACAACAACATAAGTAGGATCACTAAAAGAAACACAATCACAAGGTACACATCATTTTATCCTAGGAAACCCTCATGGGGGAGAAAACCCAGCAAAAACTTCCTCAATAATAGATTGCCAATACAATGCCAAAACTTAAGACCAAACCACCAAGAATAGACTAGGACTGAGCAAGCACCTCTCTCTCCTTCTTCTTGCAACTGCAACTACCTTCAAAAGATGCGCGCTAGAAGTGTGAGTGAGTGAGTGAACAAATGAGGTGCCATCCTCACTTATAAATACTAGTCAGGGGGTGTTAGGGTTATGTCTCTTCACTTAGTAGGGTCGACTTCTTCCAGGAGTGGTTAAAACTACTTTATAAACCCTAGGGGGCGACTTTACAAATACCACCTTATAAATATGGTTTGACCAATCCACAAAAGGGGATTTGGTCTAACATGATCAATCCACAAAAGGGGATTTGATCTATAAGATAATAACTCAAATATAATTAGAATATTCTTCGAAGTTACAATATTTCAACACTCTTCACCATGGACATATATCAATAATGAACTCCCCAAATAAGCAAAATGCTCAAGCAAAAGATGTGAGGCATTCCTCCAACAATTGGTCAAAATTGTTGATGATTGCAGCTATGTGAGACATTCTCCAGCTTACAAACCTGTGAGATGTGGATCATTACAGCTATGTGAGTCTTTCTCTCAACTTACAAACCTGAGAGAAAACCCCTAAGAAGGGTACGTGTTTCCTACTTGAGACAGAGCTAGGAACGTAGAGATGACCTCCTCCATTCAGAGAGTTGAGAAGAACTCCATATGATTATCCAGTGGGAAAGGTGATCTGTTGAGTTAGACGTGCATGTGGTTGAGCACAAGGTGAACGTGTGAAATCCCAAAGTGTTGGGTGCATCATCATGTGAACAGAAATGAAGATGATGTATTAGCCTCCTCTGAGCAGCAGAGTTGATGAGAAGACTCCAGATGATTCTCCTGTGTGAGACAGTGGGAAAGAAGACCTGTAGAGTGGACGTGCCTGTGGACGAGCACAGGTGAACGTGTGAAGATCTGGTTCTTCTGTGTAATGCAGTGAACCATAGATATGACATCCCAATGGATGTGCCCCTAGTGGATGAGCACTAGTGGGTGTATCAGATCCTTTGCTATATATTGTTCAAGAGTCAGACCTGCCTATAACCCTACTTGTTATGTAAAGGGTACAGGTCGGCCCCACCTTAATATGATTAATAATAAATGTAAAAGATAATTAATCTGGTTAATATCAATTATAATAATAATTATTATTATTATTATAATGTGACTTAGAGAGGTCGGCCCTGTTGAGCCAATAAACACTTCTATTGATAGGACAAGTCTAATATAAGTAAAGGAAGATTCCCCATTGTGGAATCATATCTTTCATGTGAGTTTGGAAATTTCAGCAAATACATTTACTTGGGAAAAGTGCACACCTCTCTTGGGCGCTAGTCTTCTAGGGTTTGAGCACCCTCTTATGTGCTAGGTCTTTCTTGGTGGTGAAGGTCTTTTTCTTGAAGAATATAGCAAAGGATTTGGCTGGGTTTTCTTCCCTTGTTGAGAAGGGTTTCCCAAGATACTTCTTGTGTTCTTGTGCATGGTGTTTCTTCTTGTGATCTTGGTTGCTGCAACATTCTTATGTATGGTTAAGACAAATGCAAATTGAATTGAACTACATGCTTAACCAATCTTATTGAAAAATCAACATGGTTTCAGAGCATAGGTCTTGAAGATCCCATTGCACAAGCATTTTCCAGCCTTTCTCTCACACATCTGCAAAAACCGTACGACCCTCCTAGGGTTTCCAGAAATTTTGTACGACCTCCTCTTCTGAGAGCTTTCACCTCTCAAAACTTGGACGTTGGGGCTAAAAAGGGCATAAAAGGGTATTGCCTCCTTCAGCGCACCTCCAGCAAGTCTCAGATTACATTTCCGAGCATTTCGAATTTTTGGCTCTAAGGGTTTCGCCAAAATTCTGCAGAAAATTCAGAATTGTATTTCTACAAACTTCTTGAAGAAGCTCCTCAGCTTACCAGGGCTATCATATTTATCAAGGCTTATTGTTGGCAGTCATAAGCCCAACAAAACCTAAAAATGCTAGCCTAGCCTAGTCGTTAGGTTTTCTAGCCTAGTTGACAAGGGTTTGTGAAGATGAGCAAAATCATGATGAGAAGCAAGCTCAGTTCCAGGAAGACAAGACTCCAAAGAAATGAAGACATCAACATCTCAGCACTCTCAGGTATGGTTCCTATCAATGACAAAACTTGACTAATTGACAGTGGTGCCTCCAGGCCCATGATCGGTCTTAGAAATCATCTAACACATTTCGTTGAGAAAGAGACACATCTACATGTCATTCTTGGAGATGATGCCAGATATAATGTGAAGGGAGTTAGAACTTCTACTTTCCAACTAGATTCAAATATGCAGCTTAAACTAGAAGAAGTACTATATGTACCCGGAATGAAGAGAACCCTTGTCTCTATTTCAGCCTTGGAAGACAAAGGTTTCAAAATCACTTTCTCAGAAGGAAGAGTTCTTGCATGGCACAAAGACTCTCATATAAGCTCTTCCAAAGCAATTGGTATCCGAGAAAACAGCTAGTACAAGTTTACCATCAAACCTGTTCAAGCCCTACTACATGACACTATCAGCTTGAGTGAGTTATGGCATAGAAGACTTGCTCACATTCATTATAGAGCTCTTCCAACTCTAGGGAAAATAGTAACAGGTCTACTAGAGATACAGATTCAGCATAAAGGTGTTTGCAAAGGTCATGCCCTTGGCAAAAATTTTAAAGGATCATTTCCTAGCAATGACAACAGATCCAAGGAAAACTTGGACTTAATACATTCAGATGTATGTGGGTCGATGACTGTTGCATCCTTAAATGGGTACTTATACTATGTACTCTTCATAGATGATCACTCCAAGAAAACTTGGATTTACTTTCTGAAAAACAAGGATGGAGTCCTTACCAAGTTTCAAGAATTCAAAGTTCAGGTTGAAAACCTGACCGGAAGAAAAATCAAAATATTGAGATCAGACAATGGACGAGAATACACCTCAAAAGAATTTAATAGTTTTTGTATTGAAGCGGGAATCAAGAGGGAGTTCACAGTTCCTTACAACCCTCAACAAAATGGGGTTGTTGAAAGGAAAAATAGAACTGTCATTGAGGCAACTAAAGCAATGATACATGATCAGAGTCTCCCTATGACTCTATAGGCAGAAGCTTGTATGACAGCAGTATATGTTCAAAACCGTAGTCCTCAT